>SZWC01035150.1:0-11440 GCA_023375785.1 Penium margaritaceum | reverse complement strand
ATGCACATGCACATGCACATGCAAATGCACATGCACATGCACATGCACATGCACATGCACATGCACATGCGCATGCACATGCACATGCACATACACATACACATACACAAACACAAACACATACACATACACATACACTTACNACGTGCATGGGCATGTGCATGGTCCAAATGAACCTCCGCATTCATGATTTACCTTCACAGGCGCAACTTGCCGCACAGCAGCAGAACGTGGACGACAGACGACTGTGCCATGAAACGCGGAGAGCCAGCTGGGACACGCTGGGCGGTGGGTGCGGGGGAGGCAGCTTGCTACGTCCGCGCGTGATGATAGCTGCTGCGTCGCAATAGGCGTCACAGCAGCCGCCGAGGCCGTAGAAGACGGAAGCATCTCCACCGCTTCGTCCTCTTTCTGCTGTCAGCTTGTCAGCCTGTCAGCTGTTTCGTGGTGTTGTCAAACTGCGCTAGCAGGAGGAACTTGCCTTGCGAACGAGAATTGAGGAGGTCACTGAAGCGGGGATCCGAAACTGACTAAGTTTGTAGCTGGTTTGGCGACGTCGCTAACGGCCGTGGCGAGCTGTGGCAGAGTGGCCGTCTATCTCGTAAACTGGCCGATGGCGGGATCGAAGATTGACATTATCGAAAGGACAAATTCACCAGATAATCCTCTTTTAGTCTTATGCGAGGTCATGGATCACTGAAAGGTCATTAGAATTCAGGCCTATCTTATTCCTGACCTATCGTAAGCTCAAACCTGGTGGATATGTTCGAAATAGTAAGCCGACCTGACCGGATGGGTGGCTACTTTGACGCCCGGGCGAGTCTCAACGTCCATTTTTTCTTTCTTCTGCAATTTTTTGTTCGATCTTCTTTTTCCAGCGCTCTCACTGACTATGAAAGTGAAGGTTTTGTTGCATCTCGGGTTCTCTTTGGTCATATGCCCGAGTTAACATGCTTTTAATATAATGGATAAATTTATTGCTGCTGAATCACTTCACCTTTTGAAATTTTGCCGTTAAGGCGGTCAACGAGGTGAAACTTTTTCTTTAGGTCAAAGCTCCGCGCTCACGCAATTCTTCGAAGATCAATCCTAGGTTCATCGCACACTGTCACATTTTTTTAAGGTAGCTTTTAAAAGTAGGTGCTCGCCATGAGCTAACATCTACATCGTCGCCGCGTATGGTGGCGACTGGTCAGGTCATAATCGCAGAGACGTTTGCCCTTGTCGAAAACCAATCAATCAGTCAAGGGCATTTGCGAGACCAAAAACCACCATTTTAGTTGAAAAAAATGGGCTAAAATCTTGAAGTGCCTCACACTAAGACTGATTATTTGGTCCTTTTCTGCATCCAATCAGGTGCGCAAAAGTGACAAATGCAACTACACGAACCAAGAGTACGAACTATTAGTTCGATTCCAACAACCTTGCACAAAAACGATTATAACTAATAGTTAAACTTCGAAATCAACGGCTTTGGTGCTCAATACTGACTACTAGCTAAGAACCAAAATTGATAGTTCAAACTTGTAACTAATTTAGTCCCTTTTCGATCCCCCACTCACAGGGAGATAGTGAAGACTGTGCGTTTAATGGCACGTGCAGTGGGTGGATTCCATGTAAGCAAAAAAACCGAAAGATATGCACGCTACCAAGGATTTTGTAAGCCCTTTCCCACAATTTGAAGATTGAATTAGCTATCTGAGCAGTGTTCACAAAGAGGAGCAATATATACACCTCCTCTGTTTCTCCGAGAGGAACGTGGTGGTTCATAGTGATGAGGTGCAGAGCATCACACATTGGAGAAAGTGGGAAAAGTTTCTTATAATAAGTATTAAGTGTGCATGTGTGACGAGTGTAAGAACCAGTGGAGCACATACATAAAATCACAAGGATTATAATGAGGCATATGTTGGGTCTTAAACACTTCAGCCAAGCAACACTTGTGACTTTGTCCCATGAGTGGTCACTTTGAGAAAGTGAGCCGAGAAGCAAGGGGGGTTTGAGAGTATCGAGGTGTAGTTTTACAAAAATCTAGCAACATTTAGAATCAGACCGGAAAATATACAGTGCATGATACTTTTGTAGATAAATGTAGAAAGTGGTGAATTTTGCACATCCTTTGAAGATGAAACATCGGAGGTCGGGGCAGGTGGCCAAAATGCCCTCGGCCGATTGTTGCAAAAGTCCTCAGGTTGTCATGTAGTGGGCCATAAATTTGAGGAAGAATTACCCTTTCACAAAGTTCATGGACTGGTGTATGTATAGAAAGTCACAATTTTCCCTCTTGTAGCCGCGATATCCCGACAGGAAAGCAAATGTAGACCGGTGACGACAATAGCAGGGGACGACGATGATCGACGTCCGAGTCCTATTCGTCTTGTTGATTTCATTTGAAAAGATCCAATTCTCGATAGGAGGCACCTTCTCCTATTCATAACGTGATGAAGAGGAAATGTAGTATGCAAAGAGAAACACATAACAAGACAAATGTTGAAATTTTCATTACAATGTTGAAGATACCATCTCCTATTTCAAGCCTACCAAATATACTTTTGGAAAATTAGACATTGAAAATGAGCTCTACTTGTATATGATATTATTGGGTGACATCTTAAATATTCCTATCTTGAATGGGTGAATGATTTAACTGCACTAACCTCGACGCAAAACCCAGCTTAACAGGTTCCTACGAGGAGAAGAAGGCATGCGAGTTAAGGAAAAAAAAGAGAGTTTCACTGTAATGCTCATGTGTTTTGACAAAAATTCTTCTTTTGGTTGCTCTTATATGGTACATTCTTTTGTTGAGTAAATTGAGAGTGTCACATAAAGAGTAGAATAGTATGTCTTTAACATACTCGTGTTGATGCCTTGATGTCATTACAACGTTGGTCCAAATGCGCATCAAACTAACGTAGATTTTGAGTTTTGCTTCATATATGCCACGCGTGCACCAAACGACTTGTGTTGCCTGTGGTGGAGATGGCGAATGTGGCGGCAGTGGCAGTTGTGATGGCAGTGGTGGCAGTGGTGACGAAGGGGGAATGGCACATTATTTTGTGAACGTATGATGATGCATCTACACATACACATGCACATGTACATGCCCATGCACATGCACATGCCCAGGCACATGCCCAAGCACATGTGCATTTGCATAAACATGCACAAGCCCATGTTTATGAACATGCCCAAGCACATGTGCATGCGCATGCACATGCACATGCACATGCACATGCACATCCACATGCACATGCAAATACACATGCACATGCACAGGCACATGCGCATGCACATGCACGTGCATGAGCATGTGCATGATCCACATGAACCTGCGCACTCATGGACTACCGTCATAGGAGTAACCTGTCGCATAGTAACAAGGCGAGGAAGTCAAACAATTGTGCCATGGAATGCAAAGAGTCAGTTGAGACACGCTCAATGGTGGGTGCGGAAGAAACAGGTTGTTACACGCGCTGACTGTTGCTATGTCATACTAGGCATCACAACAACCGTCGAGGTCGTAGAAGATGGAATCATTTCAACCTGTTCATTCTCTTTCTAGTCTCAACTTGTGAGCTTGTGGGCCTATCACCTTGTCAACATGTCTGCTTGTCAACCTCTCAACTTGTGAACTTGTCAGCTTTACATTCTGTCAGCTTGTCAGCCTATCATCTTGTGAACTTGTCAACTTGTTTGTGCTGATGTCAAAGTACACTAGTAGTAGAGTGGGAAGGAGCAACGTTTTGTGCAAATGAAATTAGAGAAGGTGTCTGAGAGGCAACAGTGAGGACGACACTTTGAATGGAACTTGGGCAGGGTAGATTCCATGCACATAAAATAGCCGAGTGACACACAATAGATGAGTTTGGTTGGCCCCTATCGACAATTTAAAGATTAAAACAGCATTATGGAAAATGTGAACAAATAGTTACAATATAGATGCCTCTCCCTCAGTTACTGTACGCAGAATATGGACACTTCACAAGGGAGGTGCAGAGCATAAGACAATGAGTGGAATTCGAAAAAATGAATAACTTGTACTAAAAATGAAGTGTACTTCAATAACGAGTGTCTGACAAGTTGAGCACATGTATATAATGACGATGATCACTATAAGACATATTTTGGGTCTTCGGCTCTTGAGCCAAGCGACACATACGACTTCGCTACATGAGTGCTCTACTCAAGAAAACGTGTCGAGAAGTGAGAGGGTTTCGAAAGGATTGAGGCAAGGTCATATGAAAGTCTAGTGTCGTCGAATATTTGAATGAATAACATTTTAACATCAACACGATGTGTGATACCTATGTCGGTAAATCTAGGAATTATTAGAATTTTTTGGAACCTTTACAATGTGGAAACCAGAGGTTAGGGCAGGTGGCCATAATTCCCTTCGCAGACCGTCGTAAAATGCCTAAGGCTGTCGTGTAATTGGCAATAAATGTAAGAGAAACACTAGGTGAAAGGGAATACACTACCAACGTGCAACTCCACCACCGTCTCTCTAGGCTCGAGCCCCACCGCTCTTACGTCCCCTTCCTTAGTATCCACTACTGCCTCCTTAGCCTCGGACTCCGCCATCACCACATCCCTAGCCTCCAGCCCCTCAGCCACTTCGTTGACCTCATACTTAGCCAGCACCTTCTCAGCCTTGGCCAAAATCTCCCCCACTCTAGCCTTTGCCTCAACTGATGTTCCTTCATGCTTTGTTGCTTTTGCAACCATTTGGCGTAGTCCTACATGTGCAACGCATCATACGAGGAGAAACAACACACTCACGTGACTGTGGAAGTCGATGGTGACTTACTCTAAGCTAATGGTTAAGCCACAGGTGAAAAAATAACATTATTGCAAGACACACACACACACACTGTTGCACAAAGGGAGAACAAAGGAGAGGGAGGAATGGAATCGATACATTGTGAGGGAAGTTACAATAGTGTGAGTTGTAACCAAGCCATGAAGTGCATCCAAAGATGACATGGAGAGCTTCTCCCTTCTTTCTTTTCTCTCCCTTGTCTCGCCATCTCGCAAAGCTTTGCATGGTCAAAAGGTTGTGCTCCTCTCACGAATATAGTGCGGAGTGAGTTTGTCCAAGATATTATTCCTTCTATTCGTCTTGTGACCCCTGCAACTATTTTTGCCCTTTAAAGGACTTTAAAAAGTCTTCTACAAGATCAACAATGTGTGATAGCTCAGCAGTGATGTCACAAGACAATTGCAACTGTGTAAAGTGCAATTATGAGAGCATCTACATGCGGATCTTGATGCATGAATAAAGAGTACACACTTGTACATGCACATTTCACATGGAAAGATGCACGGATGCCCCACCTATACTCTGCGCATGATTAGCTTGGCAAGTTAGAGTGCAAAATGAACTTCAATTGAAACACATTGATGTAGTGGTAGATGGATGGTGAGAATGGACAGAACAACGCATGTTGTTGCAAACGTTTGAGGGTACGAGAGGGAGGAATGTTAGACAAAGGAAGTTGGAGGACGTTTAGACGCGGACTGAAAAAATGAAACGAAAAGAATACTAGTGCATGAGTCAAGAATAACCAAAAATGGGAGTGACGAGCGAAGCACTTACTGGTGGTGTTTATGGTAAAAATGTAGTGGTTTCTTCCTATTCTTGTGATACTCATTAAACTTTCCTTGGCACATTGGCACATGGCCTTTGCCCGCCACACGAGCCTTGATGTAGAATTTGTCTTTGTTCCCAATCGATGCTATGCACAACATTTTATATGCATTTTTTCGTACAAAAATTACATAGCAAGGGAACACTTTCAAAGAATCCAGGTTTTACTCTACATGAGAGAAAACAAGACGAAGCAACGGGCCTCTTCCCTTTTGCAACAGTGCACCTTCATAGTGATACAAGGGGTTCAAGAGAAGAAAACATAGTCAAACCGGATTTCACTTACAGTGGTCCTCTAGAAGAGTTTAGGATGAGTTTGAAGGCTCTACGCAAACATTGCCTCATTCTCAAAGTCTTGGATAGTAATGTCCAGCTTAGGTAGCAAATCACACACAATGGAGGTTAAGAACACAAAGGAAGACGGTGTTGAAGTGGGATAGGAAAATGGTTTTTATTTCAATCGTGCTCAAATGGGTTTGCATGAAATCACTCCCTTGTCAGGAGAAGGATGCGAGGAGGAGGTGTGGGTGCTCCGTGACATTTTGCATTCAAAGGAGACTTATTGTAGGAGGAGGCAAAGATTGGTCCGGGAGACACACCTTTCCCTCTAGTGGCGTGAGCCCTTGCTTACCAAAGCACTCGTGAAGGGTTTTACCACTATTGATCTAATCCTTTGTTTGCTCCCGTTGTTATCATAACAATACACAAGGAGAGCTATAGCAACAACAAGGCTTTGAGACAATTGGCATAAAGGCACAAATTATGGCATGGCTTGGTGTGAATTTATACGGAGTAACATGGTATGGCATGGAATGCCGTGGCATGGCGTGGCATGGCATGATGTAACATGTTGTTGTATGGCGTGGATTCCACTTAATGGTGTGGCATGGGGTTGTCTTGCATAGCGTGCTGTGACATTGTGTAGTGTGAAATGGAGTTGCTTAACATGGCATCATGTTGCATGTCTTAGCATTGCCTTGTGTGATTAGGTTTGGCGTGGCATGGTGTGTTTTGGCATGCGTGGTGGTACATGGTATGTCATGCATGGAAACATTTTACATGGCATGGCATGGGCTGTTATGGCGTGGCGTGACATGACATTGCAAGCAAGGCATGGCATGGCATGGCATTGTATGGAATGGCGTGGTTGCATTGCATGTGGTTGCATTGCATTGTGCGGCATGGTGAGGCATTGCATGAATTGGCATGGCATGGCGTGGCATGGTATTCCATGGTATGGCATGGTGTGGTGTGGCATGGCGTGCGGTTGTGTGTCATGACTTGGCGCGAAAAGACGTGGCAGGGAATTTTGTGGCATGGTCGTGTGGAAGTTTGAGGTGCTACATGGTATTATATGATATAGCGTGGCACGGCATGCCACGATGTGGCATGGTGTTTTGGGTTATGCTGTGGTATGGCATGACATGGGATGGCATGGCATGGCACGACGTGGTGTGGCATGGTATGGCATGGTATGACATGGGGTGGTATGTCATTTTGTGGCTTCGCATGGTGTACCATGGTGTGACGTGGCGTGGCGTGGCATGGCATGGCAAGGCGTTGCTTAGCATGGTGTTGGCGTGGCTTGCCATGGTGTTATGTGAAGGCCACAATACATTGATCGTGTACCACTACAGGTTTTGAGGTGCAGGTGCAACCACTCCACTCGCCTATGCTGTGGATGTGGAGGCCATAACTTTGACACGTAATGGGGCGGACGCTCCACTTCAGAGAAGTGCGGCCACCAGTTGGATGGTACGACATGTGCGACTACACTGTGCCTGCCACCAACATTCATGGCACCCACAAGCATGTGCACGATGCACTCGTATGTACCATGACGACTACACGGCTCACACTCACGATGTTCACGGACTCTTGTACATCATGGACGTAACAATTCCCCCCATTTTAGCCACAATGTCAGAGCACATAAGTATATGTATGTGAATGACGAGTATAACAGGAGATGACAATGATTGATGTATCGGTCCTATTCATATCCTTAATTTCATAAGAAAGGATCCCATTCTTGGTATGAGGCACCTTTTCTAGTTCAAAATGTCACAGAGGGGTACTTCACTATGGAGCGTTAAAACACGAGACACATTTTATTGATCATGTTCCATGACTATGTTGAAGATACCATCTCCTATTTCAAACCTACTTATAGTCCCTTTGTTAATGTAATCATTGAAAATCACCTTTACTTGTATACAAAATTATTGGTGACATCTTTAAGAGTCCTATGTAGAATGGTTGAATGACTTCACAATGGTGACCTAAGCGCACAAGTTAGCTTAGCATGTTGTTGCAAGGAGAAGAAGTGGGAGTTGAGGCAAGAAAAATGAGGTAATTTCCCACATGCTCATGAGTTTTTCTTTTAATTTTTGTTTTGGTTGCTCTATGTATTGTACGTTCTTTTGATGAGTCCATTGAAAGTTTCACATAAACAATAGAGTGGGAAACCGTATTTTCATTTCAATAGATATGTAATTGGAGTATTTCAAGGTGTTTTCTCTAGATTCAATCGTTGAATCAAGGTTGAATTTCACGTGGATTCAACCATGAAGGATTGGTAAATAGAAGTTAAATATAATATTTCTCGTATATTTCATATATTTCATGATAAGCAACTCTTCATCATGTTACATCCAAGCCTAGCTTGGTAAACTCTAGAGAAAGGGCACAAAAATTTGGCGCTCTATTTTTGATACAACATACTTCTTATGCGAATGCAATGTAAAGAAAATGCACACAAAAATGTTGCAAAGAAAAGATTGCATGGAGTAATGCCACATAGAAAATAATGCATCTAACATCGTTGCTTATAATAAAGGTTTGTCAATGAGTAAGGTTGTTCAATTGGATCGGAAATACATTTCAATTTTTGTAAATCTGTAAAATCAGATTTGAAAATAGTCCAAATTGGTGATGCATAAGGGAAAAAAATGTAGAATGGATTAGTATCTTTTTTTTGAAATAAAAGATCGGATGGAATTTTCTTAGGTCAAAAAATTGTGCAAAACTATGCATTTGCTAAATGTAATTTTCCCTTAATTAAGAGCATGAACTTGGTGCGTGATGCAGCTAATCATCAAATCATTGATGTGGATGGGATGTACTCCATGGCTTCCGCCGGGTTATTGATAGCCCTTTTGAATATTGATGTGTGGGGTAGAACTTTTGCGTGTTTGGACTAAATAGTGAGCCGCCGGGGGGAGCCGGTTAGGTCCAATTTCAGACGAAGGGCTGTTTTACCGAGTCAAACGGGCTACAAACTTAAGCACTGAAATATTTTTTCCATAGTAATGTTGCCATTAGGAATGGAACCTTGGACCGCGAGTTGACACGTGCTTCACGTGCCATGTTGATCGTGTCGTACCGTCAAAGAGCATCGGGCTGCACATTGTCTAGTTCTAAAAATTCTCTTAATGAGATGCGTCCATCCATATGGCGCGTTTTAATTTAATGTTTCTCCCTCAAACTAGCTCTAAAACTCGAACTAATTAGTCTTAGTCTGAAGCGCTAGGTCATGTAGTCGATTAGTTTGAAGTAAATTATCAATAGCTCGACCTCTAACTATTTAGGGGGCTTCCAGACTGGTCTGATGGTCGCGTCGGCGGGAAATAAAATTTCAGTGGTAAAAAGGCCTTGATGGACCTCGATGGCCTCGAGGGTCCTCCGGGGCCCGGCGGGGCGAGGTGAGGCCGGGCGCGCTGTCTGTTGAGAGACAAGCCATCAACGCCCATCAGCGTCCGATTCTTCAAACCTGTTTTCTCCCATATTTTTATTTCCCGCCATCGCGGCCATCGGATCAGTCTGGACGGCCTCTTAGTCGACCCTAATTACGAGGGAAATCTGTTGCGACGTCGCAAACGCGTCGCACCGCAGACGGGCGGTACGCGACGTAGACGGCCGACCTCGTGAGAGATCGCCAATTTCGGTCCCGTTTGATGAAGATAGACTACAAACTATTCAGTCGATTTCGGAACCGCCCCCTTGTTTTGCCACACGGCGCCCTCACAAGAACGCTGGGCAACGCGGGGAGCGGCTCACGTCCTTTGACTCGCAAGGGTTGTGGGTACGACATGCGACCGCCAGTTCCGTCCCTCCGTGCCTGCTGCTGCCGCCGTCGCCGACCGCAATTGCCTTGGTTGGCGCCAACGAACGCCGCGGCCGTCGCCGTCGCTATTGCCGCCGTGGCTACTGCCGCTGACCACGGTTGCCAACGTCTCCAGTCGCGACTCCAAACCTTGTCGTCACAGTTGCAGGTTGTCGGATCCTCTTCCTGCGCTCACTGCTGCTGCTGCTTGGTTTGTGCTGTCACTGCTGCTGCTGCTTGGCTTGTGCTGTCACTGCTGCTGCTGCTTTGCTTGTGCCGGCGGTCTGCTGCTCGGGCTGGCCACGCTGCTGCTGCTGTTGGAGCAGTGGCTCGTTCAGTTCTTAGTGCTCCGCTGCTGCTGCCGCTGCTGCTGCTGCTGCTGTTGCTGCTGCTGGTGGTGGTGTGGTGGTGGTGGTAGTGGTGGTGGTGGTGGTGGTGGTGGTGGTGGTGGTGCATCTGCTGCGGCTGCTCCTACTTCCGTCTGCGCTGCTGCTGCAGGTGCTGCCGCGGCCTCCGCCACTGCTGCTGCAGCTGCTGTTGGTGGTGGTGGAGCTTGCTCTGCTGATGGTCTACACGCGTCACTCATCATCGCAGTTCCAATGCCGTCTGTTGCTCGTTGCTCTTGTGGTCTGTTTGGTTTGAGCACTGCTCTGATCAACAGTTATGGGTCAAGGGGTTTGGCGGGGAGTGAACTGGTCATGTGGCCTGTGGGCTCCTGAAGGTAGGGGCGGGAAGGTGGTCGCGATCGTGAGATGCAGAAGCTTTGTGTGAATTGTGACATGAAANTGCATGCCTGCTGCATGCTTGCAGTCATACCCCTCCAGGCAGCACAGGGATGAAAGGAAGTGGCTGCAACATCAACCGCAGCAGTACCAGCAACGGCACCAGCAATAGGAGCAGCAACATCAACAGCAACAGCAGCAACAGGAGCGGCAAGAAAGCGCGGCGGAAGATCATTGGGAGCACAGACGACAGTCACAGCAGCACCAGCAGGGACAACAGCAGCAGCAACAGCAGCAGCATTACCAACAGCAAAAGCATCAGCAACAGCAGCAGGGACAACAGCAACAGCAATAGCAGCAGCAACAACATCAACAGCAATTGTAACAGCAGCAGCAGCAGCAGCAGCAGCAGAAGCGGCAACAGCAGCAACAGCAGCGGCAACAGCAGCGAGAACAGCGGCAGCAGCAGCAGCAGCAGCGACAACAGCAACAGCAATAGCCACCGCAGCAGCAGCCGCAGCAGCAGCAGCAACAGCGGCACCAACAGCAACAGAAACAGCAACAACATCAACATCAACTGCAACAGCAACAGCAGCAGCAGCAGCAGCAGCAGCAGCAGCAGCAGCAGCAGCAGCAGCAGCAGCAGCAACAGCAGCAGCAACGGAAGCAGCACGAACAGTACTGTCAGCAATAGTGAGAGCAACAGCAGTGGCAACTTGACTCCAGCAAGAAGCTCTTTTGACATGTCTTCAATGCCGCAGGGTCCGGGCAAGCCCCGGAATCGAGGACCAGCACCTGCTGCCAAGCCAGTTCCGAGATTGCTGCAGCAGCAGCAGGCACAGCAATCTGCCGCAGCAGGGCAGAAGCCAAAGCAGAGGATGCAGCAGTCCAGGTTAGAGGAATATGAGAGTGGCGAGGATGACTTCGATGAATGCGAGGAAATTGACGACGAGGATGAGGAAGAAG
>SZWC01035149.1:14401-16170 GCA_023375785.1 Penium margaritaceum | reverse complement strand
ATGTTAATCTAGCTTTTAAAGCTCCAGGGATTAGAGGAGGAAAATGGCTCACGCGAAGTGTCCTTAAAAAGGTGGCAGCAACGCCGTAGGATGACGTATCGGAAGGCCCATCAGTAGGCAGGGCTGCCTTTCGACTTCGCTGAAAAATCGATTTTACTGCGAATCGTGAACAGGAAGATTGGAGGGCGATAACAATCATGGCTTCGCGCGTTCCCATTGCAAACCTAAGTGCTCTTATGTCAACCTGCGTGTCATTTTGCAATGATTCATCTTTCAGTGCGGCACGGCCGTCGCTCGCTGACAGATGCATCATCGCTAGAGGATCACGTCCTGTCCATTATTAGCCTCAGTTCGTGCCCCCAAGGAGTTCGAGCTTGGAACCTCTATTGTGGGAATAGCGGGGGTGGGTTTGAGACCACTAGTTGACCTTCAGGATCCCTCAAACTTTTCAATATTCCACATCTTCAGGGTGCCGTATCCACTGAATGCAAAGAATCTGTTTAGGACTTCTCTCCTTGCGTGGTGTCAATTCTCTTGCGTGGATTTCGTTTTCCGTCTTCTCTTGAAATTTGTAAATAGAAAACCCTGTCTGGCACCTGCAATCTCTCAGGAGAAAGTTTGCATGACGTGGAAAGCCAGGACTGGCTGCATCAATGATGTCATCCATTAATCCATGGTTCGATAAGGAAACAAAAGCTAATGGCAGGAATTTCATTCATGCCCTACTTCCTTTCGATCACATTTGATTAGTACGGCCAGCGAGCCGCGCGCCGTACGATCGAATAGCTCTCGTACCGCAAGACGGCACGAGAGGTTCTCTCGTACCACGACTCTTGAATGCCGTTCCTTACTCCTCTTCCTCCTGCTCCTCCTCCTCCTCCTCCTCCTCCTCCTCCTGCTTCTCCTCACCCTCCTCCTCTTCCTCATCCTCCTGCTCCTCCTCCTCCTCCTCTTCGTCCTCCTCGTCCTCGTCCTCGTCCTCGTCCTCGTCCTCGTCCTCGTCCTCGTCCTCGTCCTCGTCCTCGTCCTCGTCCTCGTCCTCGTCCTCGTCCTCGTCCTCGTCCTCGTCCTCGTCCTCGTCCTCGTCCTCGTCCTCGTCCTCGTCCTCGTCCTCGTCCTCGTCCTCGTCCTCGTCCTCGTCCTCGTCCTCGTCCTCGTCCTCGTCCTCGTCCTCGTCCTCGTCCTCGTCCTCGTCCTCGTCCTCGTCCTCGTCCTCGTCCTCGTCCTCGTCCTCGTCCTCGTCCTCGTCCTCGTCCTCGTCCTCGTCCTCGTCCTCGTCCTCGTCCTCGTCCTCGTCCTCGTCCTCGTCCTCGTCCTCGTCCTCGTCCTCGTCCTCGTCCTCGTCCTCGTCCTCGTCCTCGTCCTCGTCCTCGTCCTCGTCCTCGTCCTCGTCCTCGTCCTCGTCCTCGTCCTCGTCCTCGTCCTCGTCCTCGTCCTCGTCCTCGTCCTCGTCCTCGTCCTCGTCCTCGTCCTCGTCCTCGTCCTCGTCCTCGTCCTCGTCCTCGTCCTCGTCCTCGTCCTCGTCCTCGTCCTCGTCCTCGTCCTCGTCCTCGTCCTCGTCCTCGTCCTCGTCCTCGTCCTCGTCCTCGTCCTCGTCCTCGTCCTCGTCCTCGTCCTCGTCCTCGTCCTCGTCCTCGTCCTCGTCCTCGTCCTCGTCCTCGTCCTCGTCCTCGTCCTCGTCCTCGTCCTCGTCCTCGTCCTCGTCCTCGTCCTCGTCCTCGTCCTCGTCCTCGTCCTCGTCCTCGTCCTCGTCCTCGTCCTCGTCCTCG
>SZWC01035149.1:4401-11901 GCA_023375785.1 Penium margaritaceum | reverse complement strand
CTCATTCTTCTTGTCATCCACCTCGTCTCCCTGGTCCTCATCCTCCTTCACCTTGTTGTCCTTTGTGTCCTCCTCCTCCTCCTCCTCCTCCTCCTCCTCTTTGTCCTCCTCGTCCTTGGCCTCGTCCTTCTCCAGCTCCTCCTCCTTCTCGTCCTCCTCGTCCTCGTTCTCCTCCTCACTTCTCCTCCTCCTCCGCCTTCTCCTCCCCCTTCTCCTCCTCCTCCTCCTCCTCCTCCTCCTCCTCTTCCTTCTCCTCCTCCTCCTCCTCCTCCTCCTCCTCCTCCTCCTCCTCCTCCTCCTCCTCCTCCTCCTCCTCCTCCTCCTCCTCCTCCTCCTCCTCCTCCTCCTCCTCCTGCTCCTCCTCCTCCTCCAACTCCTGCTGCTCCTCCTCCTCCTCCTCCACCTCTTCCTCTTCCGCCTTCTCTTCCTCCTTCTCCTCCTCCTCCTCTATCTCCTCCTTGTCATCCTGGTCCTCGTCTTCATCCTTGCCTCCTCCTTCTACTCCTCCTCCCCCCCTCTTCTTTGTTGTTCTCCTCCTCCCCTTGTCCCCATCCTCCTCCTCCTCCTGCTCCTCCTCCTCATCCTCCTCCTTCTCCTTCTCCTTCTCCTCCTTGTCCTCGTCTTCCTGGTCTTCGTCTTCGTCTTCATTCTCGTCATCCTCCATGCCATCATGACCACATCCACCTTCTGTACCTTCTTCTCTGGCTTGTTTTTCAGTGAAATGACGCGAGTCAATCGGACAAATGTTTCATACCAGCGCAACATGTCTAAAAATCCTCCATGCTTCATGTTTCAAAATAAGTTAAGGGGACACTGAAATCCATTCTTTGCGCGATCCATCGTTACCCACCTCGTCATCCTCGATGTCACCATCGTTGTGGTTGTCTAGTCATTGTCGTCGTTGCCATCATGGTCGTCATCGTGTTGTTTTCGTCCTCGTCCTCCTCGTTGCCATCATCGTCATAGTCATCGTCCTTGTTGTCATCATCGTTTGCATCATTGTCGTCGTTGGCGTCGTTTTTGTTATTGTCCTAGTCTTCTTTATCGTCCTTGTCCTCCTCCTCCTCCCCCCATTATCCTCATTTTTCTTGTCGTCCACTTCGTCTCCCTGGTCCTCATCCTCCTTCACCTTGTTGTCCTTTGTGTCCTGCTCCTCCTCCTCCTCCTC
The DNA here is from genome assembly GCA_023375785.1 of Penium margaritaceum. Lineage (NCBI taxonomy): Eukaryota > Viridiplantae > Streptophyta > Zygnematophyceae > Desmidiales > Peniaceae > Penium > Penium margaritaceum. Next base: position 10,733 of record SZWC01035149.1, on the reverse strand, counting down.
CTCCTCATCGTCCTCCTCTTCATCCTCCTCGTCCTCGGCCTTGTCCTTCTCCAGCTCCTCTTCCTTCTCGTCCTCCTCGTCCTTGTCCTCCTCCTCACTTCTCCTCCTCCTCCGCCTTCTCCTCCCCCTCCTCCTCCTCCTCCTCCTCCTCCTCGTCCTTCTCATCATCCTCCTACTGATCCTTCTCCTCCTTCTCCTTCCCCCCTCTACTCCTCCTCCTCATCAACCTCCTCCTCCTTTTCCTCCTCCTTTTCCTCCTCCTCCTCCTCCTCTTCCTCCTCTTCCTCCTCCTCCTCCTCCTCATCGTCCTCGTCCTCCTCCTCCTCCTCCTCCTCTTCCTCCTCCTCCTCCTCCTCCTCCTCCTGCCTCTCCTCCTCCTCCTCCTGCCTCTCCTCCTCCTCCTCCTGCCTCTCCTCCTCCTCCTCCTGCCTCTCCTCCTCCTCCTCCTGCCTCTCCTCCTCCTCCTCCTGCCTCTCCTCCTCCTCCTCCTGCTCGTCGTCGTCATTGTCCTCCTCCTCATCCTTCTCGTCCTCCTCGTCCTCCTTGTCCTCGTCCTCCTGTCCTCCTTGTCCTCCTCGTCCTTCTCGTCCTCCTCGTCCTCCTCGTCCTCCTCGTCCTCCTCGTCCTCCTCGTCCTCCTCGTCCTCCTCGTCCTCCTCGTCCTCCTCGTCCTCCTTGTCCTCCTCGTCCTCCTCGTCCTCCTCTTCCTCGTCCTCCTCGTCCACCTCCTCGTCCTCCTGGTCCTCCTCCTCTTCCTCCTCGTCCTCCTCATCCTCCCTTCCTCCTTGTCCTCCTCCTTGTCCTCGTCCTTGTCCTTGCCCTCCTCGTCCTCGTCCTCCTCGTCCTCCTCGTGCTCGTCCTCCTCGTCCTCCTCGTCCTCGTTGTCTTTTTCACGTTCATTGATGACAAGTCGAGGAAGACGTGGGTGTCATTCCTGGCTGGAAAATATGAGTGCTTTGATGCTTTCAAGGTGTAGATTGCTGCTGCACAGAATGAGAGTGGCAGGCGGTTGAAGGTGCTTTGCACCGATGGTGGAGGAGAGTACCTCTCCAACGAGTATCGCACCGTCCTCAAGCGTCGCGAGATCAAGTACGAGGTCACCCCACCTGGAACACCGCAGCTGAACGGCGTGGCTGAACGCGCAAACCGCACACTCATGGAGCGTGTTCGCAGCATGCTCCAAGACGCGGAGCTCCCGCCAACCTTCTGGGCGGAAGCGGTCAACACTGCCGTGTACCTGAACAACCGGAGTCCCACACGCGCGGTGCCGCTGGTGACACCGGAGGAGGCGTGGACGGGACGCAAGCCAACAGTGTCGCATCTGAAAGTCTTCGGGTGTGGCGCATTCGTGCACGTGCCTGTCGGCAGCCGTAACAAGCTGGACGCAAAGTCGGTGAAGGCCGCCTTCCTCGGCTACGACACAATGGGATACCGCCTCTACAACCTCGCTGCTCGCAAGATCATCCGCAGCCGCGACGTCGTCTTTCAAGAGGACGTGAAGGGCTGGACTTGGAGCCCTATGACTGCTGTTCCACTTGCTCACGCACTTGTACCTGAAGTGGGAGAAGTACCGGTAGCAGAAGAGGGCGGTGCGGAAGATGGCGGTGACAGCGGCAACGAGAAGGAGGTGGAGGGAGCTGAGAAGGAGAATGAGCTGGCAGCAGAATCTGATGAGGAGGAGCAGCAAAGAAATGCACAGCAGCTGCCATGACGGTCTGCACCCCTCAACAAAGGTGCAAAGGACAGTGGGGAGCCGCTGAGGCGATCCGAGCGCCTCGCAAACAAACAGAGGCCACTCGAGGAGCTCGTGAACCTGTACACCGTTCCACCACCAACGGAGTCGTCTGACTTCGCACTTCTCTTCCTCACAGTCACCGATGACCCAGCCACATTCGCTGAAGCCATGCGCAGCGCCGAGGCGGCAGATTGGCGTGCCGCAGCAGATGAGGACTATGGTGCGCTCATGAAGAATGGCATGTGGACTCTCGAGGAGGCTCCACGCGACAGTCGGGTGATCGGATGCCGGTGGATCTTCAGGCGCAAGCGTGGTGCGGATGGTAAGGTGCTCAGGTACAAAGCACGGCTGGTTGCAAAGGGGTATGCGCAGACTGAGGGTGTGGATTACAATGAGACATTTGCACCTGTCGCAAAGTTCCCATCCATCCGAGCGATCCTCGCTCTTACTGCTGCTATGGACTGGGAGGTGCACCAAATGGATGTGACTTGTGCATTTCTGAATGGTGACCTTGAGGAGGATGTGTACATGGAGCAGCCGGAGGGGTATGTGGTGGAGGGAAAGGCGGAGTTGGTGTGCAAGCTTGTGAAGGTCCTCTATGGCCTGAAGCAAGCACCACGAGCATGTTACCACAAGATGGATGAGCAGCTGGCTGGCCTTGGCTTTGTGCGTAGTGAAGCTGATCATGCAGTCTATGGGCGCACTCAAGAGGCAAGCCAGGTCATTATCTTCCTCCATGTTGATGATCTTCTCATTGCATCTGACTCCAAGTCTGTTTTGGACGATGTGAAGCAGTCCCTTGCTGCCAGGTTTGACATGAAATACATGGGAGAGCTCAGTTACTACCTTGGCCTTCAGGTCAAGCGCGACCGGCAGCAGCAGACTTTGGAGTTGTCGCAGAGCACGTACGTGAGCGACATAGTCAAGCGCTTCGACATGGCAGGAGCGCGCAAGGTCGCAACACCACTGGAAGTGGGAGGGAATCTGAGCATGACGCAGACTCCCCACGGCATGCAAGAGAGCAGCCGCATGGAAGCAGTGCCGTACCAAGCAGCAGTTGGGAGCCTCATGTACGCAGCAGTCGGCACGCGCCTCGACATCAGCCAAGCAGTGGGAGTTCTCAGCAATTTTTGCGCGAATCCGGGCGTGCCGCATTGGGAGGCGGTCAAGCGCGTGCTGCGCTACCTTGACAGCAGCAACAGCCTTTGCCCTACCTTCAACGGCAACAACAGCCCCATCCTCATCGGCTACAGTGACGCAGATTGGGGAGGTGACCTGGACACAAGGAGGTCGACCAGTGGGTTTGTGTTTTTGCTCGGGGGAGGTGCAATCAGTTGGAGGAGCAAGAAGCAAGGGTGCGTCGCCCTCTCCTCCACCGAAGCAGAGTACATCGCCCTGAGTGAAGCAGCAAGGGAAGCCGTGTGGCTGCGTGAGCTGCTAGCAAGCCTTGGACAGCAGTAGAACACAGCGACCACCATCTACTGTGACAACATGAGCGCCATTGCTCTGACCAAGAACGCCGAGTTTCACGCCCGCACCAAGCACATCGACCTGCGGTACCACTTCATCCGCGAGCTCGTGGCGAAGCAGGTGGTGCAGATCAAGTTCTGCCCTTCAAGCATGATGCTGGCAGACTTCCTGACCAAGCCGCTGGCAGCGCACCGCTTTCAGCAGCTGAGGGGACAGTGCGGACTTGTGTGATTTTTATTGTCGCAAAGTGGGAGAATGTTGGATATGGGGTGCCAAAAAAGTGACCAAAGTGGGTTGCTCGATAAAAATCATCAGGTCACAAAAGTGAATAGAGGATGTTTTGCTGGTTCTGTAGCACTTTACGGAACTCGATTCGGAGTCCGTTTGAGGGAGATATGGATTTTCAAGGTTTGGTGGCGATGGGTCCGGTTCAAGTGATGGCTCCTGCACTACTAGCACCAATGACGGCCCCAATTATTGGCCAAGGAGGTTTGGAGCGGCCTTCAGGGTAGAACAGCGGCAGGAGGACCTTCAGGGTAGAAAGGCGGCAGGAGGGCCTTCATGGAGCTTCAAGGAAAGTCCCCACCAAGATTATTGGTTCTGCACATGGCAGGGATGGTAATTCTCTTGTGTCACATCCACACAACAAAGCAATCGGATTCGGTTCGCTCCTCACTTTTCCATGTCATTTGGCAAGAACGCTGGGCCCAACCCCACTCCTCTCCACCTCCAAAACTCATTACAACCTCCCCCTCAGCACTTTTGCAGCATATTTGGGTGATCTTAGATGTACTTTCTTATCATTGCACAAACAAGGTGAGGATCCATCTCAATTCCTTTGAAGCAGACTTCTTTCGCCCCATTGGTCTATGCAACTTTATAACAAACTAAACATGTTGCAGATTGAACCTTTCCTCCGTCTTTAATCGTTTGTGGAAGCACCCCCATATGAATCTATTTTCCTCATAATTGCTACTTAGGGGGGCCGGGTTCAACCCCGGGGCAAGTTTTGGTGCTGAGATAACCCCCCCCAATCAGTCGGTTACGATGAGGTGCCCCAAAAAAAGCTCATGTGTAGACCGCTCAAAACCATCCGTATGATTGTTGAGGTGAAGTGTATGTGGTCTACGTTTTGTTGTCCAATGGTGGAGCCAAGAGGGCAGGTACCGAGCCACGGCGGTAGCGACGCAATGTTGGGTTTGGATAATGTTAGTTAACTGATGTAGTAGGACTATTGGTCTGTGAGGGGAAAGTGAACGTCCGGACCATTTTTCCGCCAGAAATGGTCAGTGTGCTTCGGGTAGCTCGTTTTACCGTATTGGCAACTTTGCGAGGTACCCCTCCTTTCTCGATCACGTATGCCATATACCCCGACTTTCAGAAATGTTCTTCTATCCACCCCGCCTTTAGCATTAACGTCATCGTCCGCCCCGCCTCAAACAATTGGGTCTCCATATGCCCTGCGTCATGATGCTACTACTTGATATACTCCGTGGTACAGCGGTTCATGTCTATTTATGGCGGGGTGGCGGTTTATCTCCTGTAAAGCAAGCGGATGGATATGTTAACTCAAAAAGGTTGGCTGAGTTAATGTGACTAGTTGTATAACTGAATGGGTCCTTGTAAGTCCGAGAGGAAGCGGGGGCGGGAGGGTTGGGGGGGAGTTGTCGTTTGAACGTTGCGATGTTCAACGTTTACCACGTACGACAAGTTTGCCATTTGAACGGGCATCTACTTTTCATGACCAGAGTCGTGAAAAACAAAACTTAGAATCGGCAAATGACCTGAAGTATTAGGTCCTATTTTGGTCGTCCACATCCGATAATGGGTTTGCGTCATACTACATCATATATCCCGTACATATGCGACATACCCCATGGGTCGTCTGTTCTTCGTAGCCGGCTTTTTGACAGACCGGGCGGATGGTGAAGTTGAAACGACAGACGGGGTATATGGAGACCTGCTTTTCTAAGTCGGGGCGAATGAAAACCGACTTTTTACAGACGGGGCAGATGGTCGTGGACTTTCCTAAGTTGGGGCGATTGACGCTACCTCATCTGAAAGGCGGGGTACCTAAGGTATTTCCTGTTTACCGTATGCCGAAGGACCATTTTTTACGGAGCAACCAAGGTAACAAATATAGGTAACAAAAAACCGTGTTTTCTACCGAACAGGTCCTTCAACATGAGAACCGGCCGCTACGACTGACGGAGGTCCGGCCAGCTCCCATGTCTCCAAAACCAACGGATGACGCTACGCATGGACAAGACCAGGACAGGGCAAACGCCAACCGTGCTAAGTAGACAAGAAACCGCACAACATGGAAAGACAAGGGGGGACATCACATGCCATTGTCATAACAATTGACATAGAATAGGTTTCAGTTACACAAAGGAACAGCCGGTGTACACTGAAATGTTTTTCTTTTATATATCAAGATACTCGGTACATTTGGGTTAGTGAGTATATGAAATAAAACCTATCTGAAACTTCTTATGTATGAAATATATATATATATTTTTAGACACATGTGAGTTAAACATGTTTCATTATCATATGTAAATGAATACATACAATTATTTGGATGGAAATAAAGAGAAGTTAAAATGCATGTAGACATATTCATTTTGAAAAACATTTATATGTATGTACTAAGAGAAGATATATCGAGACAAGTAGTGATCTGGAAATAATAGATGCATGAGTAAAAAAATAGATGTGGACACAAATATACACATATCATTTAACATATAGGTACATTAAAAATTTAAGGTATTGATACCAATGTAAAAAACGATTTAGATATAGAGATAGGTATATGTTAATAGATATATGAATATACATACAAATGTAGGAAACAATACAGATATAGGTGTAAATATGGAAACTATCATGAAAATTGATATGGATAGATCTATTCATACACATATATATATATTCTTATCTATGTCTGTATCTATATCTATATCTATGTCTATATCTATATCTTTATCCATATCTATATCTATATCTATGTCTATATGTATATCTATATCTACATCTATATGTATATCTATAACTATATCTATATATATATATATCTATATCTATATCTATATCTATATCTATATCTATGTCTATATCTATAT
>SZWC01035148.1:0-17385 GCA_023375785.1 Penium margaritaceum | reverse complement strand
TCTACTGTTTTGGGCGAATCTGAGACTAAGCGTGAGCTTTCTGGTCGCCTCACGCTATGTGAGCAGGAATTTAGAGACAGTCAGTTTGCAAAGGGAATAACGTCGTTTTGCGTTAGTTTTTGAACATAGACATGATCACAACATTTATAGGGCTAGTCATGAGCTTTCAAACGCACCAAACCGCGCACAATTCAGCCAAGCGTAGCTCAAGTTATGCTTGCCCAAGCGCAGGTCTCACCCACCACAGAAGCCTGACGCCGCCACTCGTCGTGGCGCCTTCATTCACGTGCGAAGCGCCTTTCCCAAGGCGCATGTCCCATTGCACATGGCGTGGGGGTCCGCTGCACTGTTTCCATGCACCCTACCCATTTTTGGGTCGTGTTTGGTGATGGGGTGTGACGAGGTTCGAAACCTGTCCGCGGACCTGTAGTCAGAAGTTTGACTAAGTTCCTGAGTAACAAAACGTACTGCTGAGTTCGGACGCCGAGCCAGATTTTTGGCTAAGTCCCTCAGTAACAACCTGCACTACTGGATCCGGTGGATGATCCGCCGGATCAGGTGGATCATCCACCGGACGCCTCGGCAGGCCTATCGGAGTATTTTCTCCAGATGGTATTTTTGTTACTCGGTCCGGTCGATTATCGATCGGATTTCGAGTCGCAGCCGGCTCACAGAGCCGCTGCGCATACCCCAACTTTGGAAAGGCATATCTCCCTCGATACTTGTCCGATTCTGGCGAAACAACTTCCACCGGATTCAACAACGTGTCAACGTTTAGGGGCAATCCTCCATTTTAGAATCCGAGCAAATTTTGAGTCGCCAGATCCGCCGGAGCGGAGTTTCCATTTTCTGACGGCTCGTCAGCGCCTCCCAGCGCCGCACTTGGGCATGTGGAGGGACAATTTTTCAACATGCATGGGGCAGATGGTTCCATGCGGATACCTTAGGATTCAAGGAAACAAGAGGTGAGCCACGAAATCCACCACAATGGTCACACAAAAAAAGATGAAGGTGACAACCACAGGCAGGTTCAACCTGAGGGAGCCAGGATCCAAAGATTTCAGTGAAATCACTCTCATTGGGTCTTTGTTGGAAGAGCAAAGTCTCAACAATGAAAAGAGAAGTCCTCGGCAAGGCATAAAATGTAACGACCCAAATCTGCAAGGAAGTGATGGGGAAGAGGGTCTGTTAATCTCCTACTGTACATATCTCTTCTCTTGTGGTGGCCGTGAGTGCGCAGGGCATGTTGGAATAGCAAGTGGAGGTGATGCACCATGAAGGTACGCAATTCTCATCCACCCCGTGGGTGGTCGCCTCCACCCTGACCGCATGACCCATCTTCATCATCATCTAAACTTGACGAGCCTACCATGTACTTGCGCTTTCATGGCAAACCTAGTTTAGTCTTATAATCTTCGCTACCCATTGCTAGTTTTAACTTGAGAGACATATGTCAGACCAGCAACTTTGTCTTTGGTTAGGTTCAGATTATGCCACTTCTCACGTGACATATGGCGTGCCCATGTGGGGTGCGAGGACTTGCTCGCACCCCTTTTTCAGGGCTGTAGAGCGTTCTTACCCTCGAGCGAGTATGCTCGCCGGCGAGCCTCGCTCGCCGGCGTGATGGGTGAGGTCGACTAGCAACCTCACCCCTAGGACTAGGATATGTTGTTACTGCAAAACTTGTCCTTTTTTTAGCAAGACTGCCATGGAGTTTTGGACCTAGCGTGGACCAGGGTCCACCATTTTGAGCACCCATTGTTGCTATGGCTTCATAGCAAGATTCTTATGGTATCAGAGCCCTGCTAGACAGCTGCACACAGAGTATATAGTTGGTGCCAAGCAAAAACAGTGGCGGCCGAGTTGAGTGCGGTAGTAGATCTGCGTGGCTGCCACGGAACCTCACCCCTAGGCCGCGTCCTGCTAGTGGAGGGGGTGGAAGAAGGGGCTCGTCCATAGTTGTGGGAAAAGAGGCAAGGGGAGGAATCCAAGCATCATCTACACCTCTCATGAGGTGACAGCAGGGTCTCCTTCCCCTTTATGTGTCTGAATAGGTCCCGGGTGGCGTGAAAACAGTCCCTAGGTCAAGACAGGAGGTTCCTATCAAGCTTTGGGCTCACGGCAGAAAACTGGGCCCAAAGTAGGCCCGGCGAACTGCTGCCATTTTTTTTCTTGGTGGCGTAGAGCGGCTTACAACACACAGACAGTGCCCATAGATCCTAAGCAACCAGCTAGGAGCTATGAGTCTAGCTGAATCAATCGGTGCTAACGTTGGTGTTAGCACCGGTGTTGGTGCCGATGCCGGTGCCACCTCCACCGGTATGACGTGGGATGACCTAAGCAAGGTTCTGTCTCACAAAGACCTAACACCACCGCTGCTCGATGTGCATGAGTTTCATTCATGGAAGGATGTTTTCCTTTCATGGGCAGCGGAGCATGGTCTTGAGGATTAATCTCTAGCTCTGCTGCCCAACGATGCTGACACGCGTCTGCTCCTCAGAGCATTCAATGCTTAAGTTTGTGTCCTTCCAGAGGACCAGCAGTATGCCCTCTGAAAGTTCCGCTTTGGTGGCAAAGGGGAGGACCCCGCGAATCCGCATAGTGGCAAACCTTGACTCACGACGCATGGACGCATCTGGCCACTTGAAAGGAGGAACAAGGGGTGGTCCTAGTGATCTCCCTGTGTGAGAAACTTCACAACCTCTGTCCGAAACCGGGTGCGCCCGTTACCGAGTACTGGGATGCAGCAATGGATCTTTGCCGGCGTATTCTGGGCCTTGGTGCCTCCTGCTCCATCCTTGAGTGGTTGGATCCTGGTCTCCTGCACCTCGGTGTGCCGTACAATGATTTCCGGTGTGGTTTGCTTCGTAGGCAGAAAGTCGCCCACATCAAGAGTACTGACCTGGCGGAGGTGTTCCAAGAGATGCGTAACTATGAGGATATCATCCGAAGCGAGGCACGGGAAGATGAGGGTACAGAAGCGAGCGCATTTGTGCATCAGGGCGGAGGTACTTTTCATCCCTCGCACCAGCGCTCAAGTGGAGGGGGCGGGGGAGGAATGGGAGGTGCGGGAGGCAGAGGCGGGCAAGGTGGTAGGGGGCGAGGCCGCAGCCAGGGAGCAGGAAACCACACCTGCAACTACTGCGGACAGCCGGGTCATTACTGGAGGGCCTGCCCGTCACTTCAACGCATCATGACTCCCTCTGCGCAGCAGATACATCCAGTGGTTGGTCAGCCACCTACGTCGTTCCCACCTCCCAGTCAGCACCTGTACCCTCCAGCATGGGCGACTCCGGTTGTGGCTTGACCATGAGTGTCGGCACCTTTTGGGGTGGCAACTCTTGGTCCACAGCAGTTGCAATTGCCCATGTACCCAGGTTTCTCTGCTCCACCTCCGCAGCAGTACCAGGGACCTACTCTCATGTATCTGTGCTTCAGTGCACTAGCTCCCATTCCAGTGTGGGCAGAGAGAGTGTACGCTGATATGACTGAGTCACAGCAGCCCTTTCCTCTTCCACCCGGACCAGGGTGGAGCGCGCCTATGGAGCTACACCCACCTGAGCCGACTGCTAGCCCACAGCCAACAGGTCAGAGGTTGGGTCACACGCACGTTACTACATCGCATGCGTTACCTATGCATGAGTGGCTGTTGGACACTGCCGCATCGCATCATATGTCACTGCACCGTCAGCTGTTTTTCACGCTGCATGCCACACGTGATATTGAGGGTGTGAAGACTGGGTCTGGGGAAGTGTTGCCGGTTGAAGGTATGGGAATGGTAGCTCTACAAGCACCAGGCGGGGTTCTGTGGCTGACTGGCGTCCTGTATGTGCCACTGCTTAAAGTGAACTTGTTGTCAGGGGGGCAACTAGATCAGTAAGCCAATGTGTCCGCACTCACCCAAAAGCAGCGCAGCATGCTGTTCGATGCGTCTGGTGCCTTGCTTGTTGATGGACCGTTGCACATTGACATGCTGTACAAACTGACTTTTTCCCCTTTTGTTCAATCACAAGTGAACCACTCTCAGGTGCATGTTGCCACAAGCACTGATGCAACACACATTGATCTCATCCGTCGTTGCCTTGTGCACATCAACACTGAGACAGTCACCAACTTACTGAAGCACACCCCAGCACATGGCCTGCTTCCCAGCGACTGTCCTCACGGTCTCAAAGAAGACACGTGTCTTGAGTTTCATGAAGGGAAGGCCCATAGGTAAACCTTCCCTAAGTCAGAGAGTGAAAAAACCGAGCCTCTTGCACTGGTACATGCGGACCTGATAGGACTGATGCAAGTGCCATCAGTCCAGTACGGGTCATTGTATGTCTTGAATCAAACTGATGACTACAGCCGCTTCCGTTGGGCTTTTCAGCTGAAAACTAAAGCAGATGCCCAATGTGCAATCGCTGAATGGATTCCTTTGGCTGAGAGACAGACTGGTTGTTTGCTACTTAAGTTGAAAACAGACAGAGGAGGAGGTTTCTTGGCACACTGACAGCAGAACTGAAATTGAGAGGAGTAAAACATCAGAGTACTGCCCCATACACGCCACAACAGAATGGAGTGGCTGAACTTTGGCGCAGAACTCTTGGTGATGCTTTACGCACGCTGCTCACCGAGTCTGGTCTGTCATTTGGGTTCTTGGAAGAGGCTGTAAAACATATCACCTGGGTATGGAACGGAGTGCCACAAGGGCCACTGCCCAAGTCTGTCACTCCCTGGGAACACTGGTTCAAAGAGAAAGCTGACTTGAGGCCAGCCAGGGTGTGGGGTGCAATGGCCTGCGTGTGGTTAGTACCATCACAATGAGAGAACAAGCTGAGTCCACCTGGTCGGTGGTGTGTCTTTGTCGGGGTCTCCCATGCCTCCAAGGCATGGCAATTTTGGGACCCCACGAACCATTGCTTTATCGAGAGTCGAGATGCCTCCTTCTTAGAGCACATGCCTTACAAGTCTTTTCGCACACTACGTCATGCACCTACTCTCGTGTCGCGAGAGCACTACCCTGAATACGTGAGTGTACCCATGTTCATGCCTATCCAGCCGCAAAACTCGAATCACAGGACTCAACCAAAGAGGGACAAGGACATGACTGAGCCTGTTCCAAGAGATCTGCTCTCACCTTCAGACCTGGCCAGCCCAGATTCCAGTGACACACAGGTACCGCCAGGCCTCACACCGATGAAACCTCTTGTGGAGGCGCAGAGTGAGGAAACACCACCGTCCGTCCCTGTATGGTGATCTGCCAAGAGTTGACTACAAACAGTTCTACCACACTGTAAGCACGGCAGCGATGGACCACACTGCAATGGAACCACTGACCGTGACTGAAGCCAGGGGGCATCCGGATGCCGCAGAATGAGGAAAGGCAATGGTTGCATAACTGAAAGATTGCTCAAGCATGAAGTATTTGAGCTGGTGCCTCTGCCACCTGGTCGAAAAACAATTAATGTCAAATGGGTGTTCAAACTGAAAAGAATACTCAAAGGCCTGCTTGACAAGCATAAAGCAAGTCTTGTGGCAAACGGCTTTCATCAAATCCTAGGACAGGAATTCATGGACACATATGCCCCCGTGGGAAAGTAAGGGACCAGCCACACATTGCTTGTAGTGGCTGCACGTGAGGACTTGGAAATACACCAAATGGATGTATAAAATGCCTTTTTGAATGGACCACTTGAAGAACAACTGTATGTGCGCCAGCCGGAGGGCTTTGAGGGTGGCACAGACCGGGTATGGCTTTTGATTAAGGTTCTATATGGCTTAAAGCAAGCACCTCGGTGTGGGAACAAAGAGATTCGACACACCTTGGAAAGTGGTGGGTTCACACAGAGTCTTTGTGACCCTTCACTATGCAGACGCTGGTCCGAAGGTCTGCCTGTCGTACTTTTGGTCTACGTGGATGACTTGTTGATCTTGTCCCCCTCCCTTCCACTCATTGCACAAGCCAAAGAACTACTCACAGATCATTACAGAATGACAGGTCTTGGTGAGGCACAGAAATTTCTTGGCATACGGGCAGTGACACTTCATCAAGGTTGCTTCATTACTTATCTCACTGCATGTTTTCAACATCTGGTATTGCATCTTCCATAAAAGACCACTCCCATGAGCTCTGACATCTACATACATCTACTGGATACACGCACCATGGACTACGATCCTGACACAGATCCTACGCTCTATAGACAGGTCACCGGTAGCCTCCCATATCTTGCCTCAACCACACACATTGACATTGCATGTGCTGTTTATGTGCTCACCCAGTTCAGCCAGCAACCACGCAGTACACATCAGAAAGCCTTGCTGAAGGTGCGGCGTTATGTGTTGGACACTGCTGCTCTAGGTTTAGTGTTTGCCCCTACCGTCGGCCCTATTCTGGATGGTTACTGTGAGAGTGATTATGCGCGTGATCATATAGCTAGCAGTCGGGCTGGGTATGTGCTTTGTGCTTGAGTAGCTGCTGTGTCTTAGCGGATTCCTACACAGTCATGTGTTGCACATAGCGTGACTGAGGCTGAATATGCTAAAGATTTGCCCCTCTGCATGCCCAACTGCGGTGCCAGGAGGCGCCGACGAGCCGCCAGAGAGAGGAAAACCCTCACAGTTGGATCTAGCAGCTCAAGGACTACTCGGATCCTAAAATGAAGGATTTTCCCTCAAAGTTGACGAGTCGATGAATTGGGTGGAAGTTGTTTCACTGGAATCGGACACGTAACGAGGGAGATATGGGCTTCCAAAGTTGGGGTGTGCGCGGCGGCTCTGGGAGTCGGCCGCGGTTCGGCTGCTGGTGAATAATCAACCGGACTGAGCATCAAATGTCCATCTGGGGATTTTTCTCCGGAAGGGCTGCCGAGGCATCCGGTGAATGATCCATTGGATGCCAATAGTGCAGTTTGTTACTAAGGGACGTAGCCATAATTCTGGCTCGGTGTCCAAAACTTAGTAGTACGTTTTGTTACTTGGGGACTTCGTCAAAATTCCGACTGTAGGTCCGCGAACAGTTTTCGACCCACATCAATCCCCATCACCAAAACCAATGATTAAGTCATCAAAACAGACTCCAACGGTGCAAGGGTCACTGCCACTACGTGTAGGGACAAATGCGCCTCCGGAATGGCGTTTTGATGGGTCCTTGATGTGTGAGGACGCCTCGGCGGGGGATGTGGTGCGCGCAGCCGACTGATCGGCTGGTTTGGGGTGTTGCGCTTTTGCTGTTGGGAGCTACGATGATCCAAATTGCTCATGGTTTGGTGCGTTGGAGAGCTCATGAATAGCCCTACAAATGTTTTGATCATGTGCATGTTACAAAACTGATGTAAAGTTGCGTTATTTCCTTTGGAAAAGTGACTGTGGTTGAGGAATGCCCCAATCGTCTGGGCCAGAGCTCCAGATCAGCTCCCCCTCCTTTGGCCAGGTTGACGGTGCGTTCTTGCAAGTCTGCTCAATCCATCACCGCGGGGATCACCTTGGTATCCACGATGTAGGTACCTCCCTTGCGCTTAGCCTCCAGCACAGGCTCACCACCATCGTCCTTTCGTACGACTGCCTCCTTTCTCTTGAAAAGCACCTTATACCACTTGTCTATCAAGTGGCTGACACTTAGAATATTTGCCAAGACGGGTACATGTTGCATGTCCTTGATGACACGTTGCACTCACTTCCCACCAATCACCACCTCCACGTCCGTGTCTCCTTGGCCAGCCGCCGTCTTGACCTTGTCGTTCACGACCACCATGGATTTGCTCAAATTGGTGTAGTTGATGATTCCGACCTTCTCAACCTGGGTATGCTCCTCGGCTCCGGAGTTAAGGCATCACCGGTTGGCTTTCTTGAGATAATGGTTTTGAGTGCCGTTGAGGAGTGCCTTCTTGCCTTTGGCATCCTTGCCACCGACCTTTGCCTCCTCGGTGCACTCACAGGCCCAATGGCCCTCCTTGCCGCAGTTACGGCACGCACCCTTCTTGGCGCCATTCTTGCCGCCGCCATGTCCGCCACCTCCCTTGGCCCCGCTTCCGCCACCACACGTTTTGGTGATGAGGGCTGATGAGGAAGACAAGAACTCCCTACAGCTCTGTCACTGCGCCTTGTTGTGAATGCATTCTGTGACCACACCATAGGTGAGCTTGTCCTCTGTCCATCCTCCCAAGATGGTGATGACAGGGCTCCAACTGTCAGGAAGGGCCATGAGGAGGGCTATCACCTGCAGATGCGTGTCAATCTTCCATCCTACATTGTTACACTACGAGGCAAGCGACTCGATCTGTTGCATGGCGGAGGGAGAAGACATCATCTCCCTCGTCAATTATCAAAGTTAGGAGTCACTTCATTGCAAAGATTTTGTTCGCCAATGACTTGGATTGATGGATGGCACAAAGTTTTTTGCCAAGCCTTGGCTGCCAGCTTGCAGCCTTGGAAGTAGTCCCACTGCGACTCATCCATACCGGACACCAATAACATGTTCTTCTTTTGCAAAGGCCTCCTTCTGCGTTTCCTTTGCCATTGCTTCGTTGAGGACTTCTGTTCCCTTCGTGACCTCCAGCAGCCCCTTATGCGTGAGGTGTAGCTCAAAGTGCCACCTCCATAGCCCGTAGCAAGGGTAACCTGCATACTTCTGGATGGGTTGCTTCTCCTTTTGCGCCATTTGCGCAGTCTTCCACTCCGGGACCTCAAGGTTTCATGGCGATGTCGTCTCCAAAGACAAATCGATCTTCATCTTCCTAAGGTTGATGTCGATGAAGGTGAGCAAAGGAGAATCGATACCCGCATTTTTGCAGTCGTTCAACAACGTGCTGCAAGAGGTCCAGCAAATGGAATGGAATCTTGACTCCAACATGTGTGCCATGATCCTTCTGATGGCGCTGCCAGAAAGCTGGGGGTCCTTGATCACCGTATTTGGCGGTTGGAAGGAGGCAGATCTGACGTATGAGGCCATCGCCGAACACGTCCGCAAAGAGTCCATGCAACGCACTGGCTGTGAGGCAAACATATCATCCTATGCCTCTCACTTCGGTGGAAAAAGTGCAAGCTCTCGCTCCAGTCAAGGCAACAGCGGAAGCGGTGGCGGTGGAGGGAAAGATAATGGTGGCGGGAAGAGTTCCAAGAAGCCCGGCAACTGTCACAATTGTGGCAAGGCTGGGCACTGGGCTAGGGACTGTTGTAGTCCTAGGACAGAAGGCGGGAACAAAGGTGGGAAGGAGAAGGAAGAGCTCACCAACATGATGAGTAAGGGATTGCCCATGAAGGGGACAGCACTCCTTAGGCCCAGGGAATTTGCCCTTGACTCGGGCACCACCAACCACCACTCCTCAAACGAGAAGGGTGGATTTGTCTCCATGGCCGAATCTGAAATACGCATCAGGTGTGCAAACGGCGGCGTCGTCCAAGCCATGGGTGAAGGGGACAAGGTGATCATGTTCAACGTGAACGGTGCGGAGAAGGTAATCAACTTTCAAAAGGTGGTGTAGATTCCCTCCTTTTCAGCAAACCTGCTGTCGGTCTCACAAATCACCAACAACAACATGACAGTGTTGTTCACCAACAAGGAGGCCGTAGCCCTAAAAACTGAGGACAAAAAAAAATTTACACCAAAGACGACCTCATGCTTCAAGTTCCAAGAGTCGACGGCCTCTACGTGCTTCAAACCAAAGTCACTAAGATGTTTGACGAGGGACTGGCATGTGCCACCAAAACAAGGGCACCGAAGCCAAAGGATGCACCACCGGCGACCTCTGCGGCTGCCACATCAACCAAGGACACTGACGCTGAGCTATGGCACCGGCAATCTGGCCACGTGGCCAACGGCACGCTGCAAAAGATGCAGGAGCAAGAGGCAGTCTGCGGAATGGAAGGGTGCACGATGAAGCATTGAGAATCGTGCACGTTGTGTGAACCATGACTCCAAGAAAAGGCAAAGAAGAAGCCGTTTGGGAGAGGAGGTCAACGAGCGGAGAACATCTTGGACCTGATCCATAGTGACGTGTGCGGATCCTTTCGCACGACGTTTAACGGAGGAAGCAAGTACTTCTTGACCTTCATCGATGACTTCAGCCGCAAGTTGTGGATCTACTTCCTCAAAACAAAGGGAGAGGTCAAGGAGAAGCTCCTGGAGTTCGTCACCATGGTAGAGCAGCAATCATCCAAGAGGGTGAAGACAGTGCAAAGTGACAACAGGGGTGAGTACGAGGCATGCAAGCCTTGGCTCAAGCATCATGGGATCCGCCACAAGCAAACCACCCCTTACAACCCCCAAAGCAATGGCGTGGCCGAGAGGATGAACTAGACCCTACTCGGCATGGTGCGAATCATGCTCTTCGATGCCAAGCTCCCACCTCGCTTTTGGGCTGAAGCTGTAACAACGACCTGCTACCTCTTGAACGTCACACCAGCAACCGCCTTGCGGGAGCGTAGAAAGGAACATGACAAGCAGCTAAAGACCCCACAAGAAGCATGGTTGGGAAAGAAACCCAACGCCTCTCATCTTAAGGTGTTCGGGTCAACAGAATGGGTGAAGATCCAGTCGGGAGAAGGTGGAGGCAAGCTGGGGGCACGTTCCAAAAAGTGTGTCATGGTTGGGTATGACACGTTACACAAAGCCTATCGGCTTTGGGACAACGCAACAGGCAAGCTCTTGAGGAGCTGCGACGTTGTGCTTGACGAACCCTTGGAAAGGGAAAGTTGCTGGACCTGATCCTTTCTCCCAAGGCGGGAGAGTGGATAGTGTTGCTTGAGTCCGGAGACCAAGCACCCAACATATAGCTCGCTTTGCCAGCAGGTGGTGGGGATGGGAGAGTAGCTGCAAAGGATGATGTTGCATCTGACATGCACGCGGATACCGAGGCGTTTGGGGCTTCCGAGTCTGACTTGGAGTCTGACGACTCTTCTGACGACGACGAAGACAATGACACACCACCACCTGTGGAAGCACCAGTACCAAAGCAAGAAGCCGCACCAGCACCACGGCGCAGTTTGCGACAAACAAAAGTACCTTTGCAGTATGAGGATGATTGGACTGCCCTTAGCTGGTTGTGCATGGCTGAGGGAGAGCCATCCACAGTGGCGGAGGCGATGAATGGCCCGGATGCGGCCAAGTGAAAGAAGGCAGTGGACAGCGAGCTTGCGTCCATTGCCAAGAGCGGCACATGGTTGCTGGTGGATAAGCCCGACAAGGCCCACGTGGTGGGATCCAAGTGGGTCCTCCGAGTGAAGAAGAAGCAAGATGGGAAAATCAAAATTTTCAAGGTGAGGGTAGTGGCAAAGGGGTTCTCTCAATGCCCGGGCGCTGAGTACGAAAAGAGGTTTCTGCCTATCGTGACCTTTGCCTCCATCCATTCTCCCCTTGCCATCGTAGCCGCAAAGAATCTGGAGATACACCACATGGACGTCACGACAGCTTTCCTCTATAGTAAGCTCGACAAGGAAGTGCTGATGGAGGTTCCTGAAGGAGTCAAAGCTCCCGAGGGCAAGATGTGCAAGTTAGTGAAAGCGCTCTACGGGCTGAAACAGGCCCCAAGGATATGGTGCAAAGAGGTGGACGGTTTCATGACCGGTCTCTCCTTCACGCATTGCCAAAATGATCCAAGCATGTACGTGCGCGATGATGGGAGTTGGCTGATGCTCGTTTTACTGTATGTGGATGATCTGATCATCTGCTCTTCTTTGGTTGAGCTGCTGGATGAGCTGAATTCTGACCTCAGCAAAAGGTTCAAAATGAAGGACATGGGTCCTCTTGAGTACTACCTCGGGATCGCCATCCACCGCAACCGGTCAGCAAGCACCATCGAATTCAACCAAACCAAATACATCGGTGAGGTACTAAAGAGCTATCACATGGAAGACTGCAAACCTATCAGCACCCCAATGACGACCGATGCAAAACTGAAGGCCTCAATGTCGCCAAGAAATGAAGCAGAACAAAGGGAGATGCAAGACATCCCCTACCAATCCGCTGTGGGTAGCATCACATACACCATGGTAGGTACTCTTCCGGACATCTGCTATACTCTGGGACAAGTGAGCAGGTTCGTGGCCAACTCATGGCCACAACATTGGCAGGCAGTCAAGCGCATCTTGCGCTACCTACAGAAGACACGTCACATGGGCCTCGTCCTTGGAGGCCAAGAAGGTACGGACCCCCTCCGCCTGAAGTGCTACACCGACGCCGACTGGGGAGGAAATCTTGACGACCGGAAATCCACCTCTAGAGATGTGTGCATCTTGAATGGCGCTGCCATCTCATGGGCCAGCAAGAAGCAAGATTGTGTTTCCGTGTCCACGGCTAAGGCAGAGTACATTGCTCTGTCTGAGTTGTGCAAGGAGACTCAGTGGCTGTGCAGCCTGCTTGGCGAAATGACAGTGCCACAGAAGGATGCCATGGTTGTACACATAGAAAACATGAGCGCCATCTTGATGGCTGAAGATGAAATCATCTCTCGGCAAACGATGCACATCGACATTCGTTACCACTACTCACGTGACCTGGTCATGAAGAACGTGGTCGGCTTCCAGCACTCCAGAACCGAGAGCATGCTTGCTAACTGCATGACCAACCCGCTGAAGAGCAACTTCCACTGTGCAGACATTCGTGGATTCCGCATGAGGAGTGCAGCAGAGGAAGGTTGAGCCCCAAGGCATCGATGCAGCTCATTGAGAAACAGCTGGACAGAGGTGCAAGGGAGAGATTTGTTGAATGGTATGCACCTTGTCCACTTGCTAGCTGGCTGGTTGCACTAAAAGACAAGGCATGCACTGCTCTGTGGAGTATGTCCCCTTGGTCTGTTCTGAGATAGGCCAGGAATGCACTGTCCATAATGGGTATGTCCCCTGGAGATCATCATTGGAAAAACAACATTGTGGCCTAGTTGGGATAGGCGCCAGAGCTCATGGGTTGCGGGCTCAAATCCCGTGACGGCCGCATTTTTCTTTGTGGCCCAAAATGGGACAGGAAGCTTCTAGGAAGCTTACTAGAGCCTGGCTTGAGGATGACACTTGGCGGTCTTAGGATGCACCAAGTAGGACTGTAGGCTAAGGTTGGTTCCTGTGGAGCCACTATGAGCAGAAGAATTAGCAATGCTCTACAAGTACAAAAGCCAGTGCCCTGCATACATGCATTTACAGATCTTGCCTTTGAGACTCCTCACAGAGTGTCCAACCAAGGGTAGACACTAAAGACCTTCATGCAGACTTTGTGAGGTTGCAAACCAAACAAACCTAAAGTGTGGATCCCTCGTTCGAGGGTGATACGTTATCTTGGTTTTAATACCAAGAGCGGTTGGCGGCCTCCCATGTCGGGACCCATTTTCTAGACCGTTGCTATCCGGCGCATTGACACATATGTGGAGCCCATGACTTGGTAGCAGTGTGCGGCCAGCTCCATCAGCAGCGGCCATCTTCACTTATGTCACAGGCAGTCATTGGTGCCTGTTCTGAGTAGCATCGAGTTTGCATATGTTCAGGCTGCCATATCTTTGCTCTGTGAAATTTCTAGCTGAATCTGACTGTACAAACATATTTGCGGCATGCATTTCTTTGGTATGGTCCAGTTTTCAAGAAAAACGGACGTCGCCTGGGTTTGAGGCTGTCAGTCGCCTAGCAAGGCGAACAAGAAAATCCCACAGTCCAGAAAATAGTGGATTTTCCTGAACGGCTGGTAGACTGATTACCAAGACTCAGAGAGGTGAGAGCCTATGTTAGTCTGGGAGGGGTCTCACACAAAGCTTCATTCTTTCTGTTAACTCAGTTGTTACTCGGTTCTAGCTCCAAATCTGGCACTAAGTCTTCATTTTTCCAGCTCATAGCTGAGCGACTAGTGCTGCTAGGAACTGACTCTGGATGCAGCAGGCCACGTAATTGAGTTCAAGTACATGAGGCAGCAGAATATAGCCTCGTCCATAAATTCGCATCATCATTTCCATTTGGCATCTGTGACAGCATGCTTGGGCATTGCTTGGGGCATTTTTCACTTTACTGCACCTTCTAGCATTTTTTGGTGGACTGGCCATGGGCATGTTTCCTATGTTTTTGCACTTTCTGTCCACCAATTGATGTCAACCCAGGGTATGTATGCAGCCTTCATGTTTGTCTCAACATTCATCATCCATATGATCAGACCATAGCTCATTTGGATGTGTGTACACAGAGATACAGCCAAAACAGTGGTTGTGGTCCGATTTTATGGCAGATGAAGCTGCCACAACTAACAGCCAGAATGGCGTCCACAGGAGCTACTTTTGCTGTGTGTATATCAATTCCCATTTTTCTCTACAGAATGGTAGCCTTAAAGGCTATGCTTGTCTCCCTAGCCAGACTCTTGCTGTTTTCATGTCTACCATGGCTGGAAGCATGGGCACTGTGTTAATGTGTGTGGTCAAGTTGTGACCCATCACTCTTGTAGTGCGCTTTTGTCTTGCTCCACATGCTCTTTCCTTACCACACTGTGTACAGGAGATTAAACAGGTGACTGTACTGAAGTTCTTTCCACGTAATGGGAGACATACGTGAAAGACTCCTCACACCCTACCAGCAGCAGCAGTCTCTCAAGCAGTGGCTCTCAGCCACCTGATCTGTTCTTTGTGATGACTCTTGCTTGAAGGAGCTCTGGCCCTTAGACACTTTAGGATTCCAGGGCCATCTCCAAGTTCTTGTGTGTAGTTTTGGGCAATACCCTACTGCTTTTCAATTTTGATGTTAAGCATTTATTGGGATACAACGAAATCATTTATTTGGCTCCACACTGGATATGTTCCTCCTAATAAAAACACGTTTTATTATTTTCCCAAGTTTTTTTTGGCCCTCAAGGACCGAGCAAAATAAAAAATGCAATTGCGTGATCCCACGCAGACACGCAATTGCATCAATTCCAGTGTCAGACGTGCGCCGACACCGGGAAATGCGACTATGAGGTCCGAAATGGACTGCTTGTGAGCGGAAAAAACATGAATTATAAGCTACAACTTGAAGTAATTTTGCCCAATTAGAATACATAAAGTTAATTCTTCCCAGAGACGAATCAAGACTACACATCGTAAACTATTTTGAAGGGGGAAAATAAAGAGCACTGCGGGAAATTGTTTTGGTAAGCCTGGTACTGATCCTCAGGGTGCCGCCCGACCAGAATAGTTCTGCATCATGGTGAGCAACCGTCGTCGGCTTTATACCGAGAGGGCGGGCTCGACCCCTGGGTGGCGGTGTGGGCCCGATGTGCCTCTTGCACGGTCTGCACCATGCTCACTAGTTCTCGCTACGAGACCCCTGCTACTCAATGCTTTTCACTAATTTTTTAGGAGGGAATGGTAGTATCTTCCACAGACATGGCGTGTCCTCTGTGGGACTCTTCCCATAAACGTACACCTCTGTTGTGTGACACCCATGGTTTCAGCAACCTGAACTAATAAGTACCGGTATCAGAGCAAGTGGAGGGATGAACCCTCCCTGCACTCCAAAATCCTCGGACACTAGTGGATCCAGCCATTACTCAACGGCAATCTCCCGTCTCTTCCATCACAAGTCTTTCAGCTGAAAGTCCCAGCTCACTTTTTAATAGCTGCTCCACTAAGACATCAGCTATAGCAGCAAGAACTGCCAAGCCATCAACATTCTTCTTTGGCCTTCTCTTCGGCTGCGAATCTTTGCACATCTAGTGCAGCACAATCTTGCACTTAAAAATCGACAACAAAACCACCTGTGGTCCTAGCTGCACCTCCTGAGGCATCAGCAGCAGCATAGTGCGCTGACCTGCTTTTGGTACTACCCCTCATGTGGCTCCTCGGTTGCAACTTTCCATCTTCCCGCATGTCTGGTTAAAAATTCTTAAACGCTTTGCAAAGCGTTTAAGAATTTTTAATCCTACTTTTTCTTAAACGCTTTGCAAAGCGTTTAAGAATTTTTAATCCTTTGGTACTACCCCTCATGTGGCTCCTCGGTTGCAACTTTCCATCTTCCCGCATGTCTGGTGCATCGCAGTCTTCTGCTTGCAGCATCACCAAAAACTTCAGAGGCTGTTACGGCTGTTCTCCTTTGTGTGCAATTCCAGCTTCTACTGTGGTTTCAACCAGCATATGCCACATTGGCCCGAAAACCATTGCCTGTCCTTCTTCACTTGACCTCCAGCAGCACCAACACGTGTGAGGGTAAGAGTGCAGTTGCCATACAAGGAATAGAAACAGCTGCTGTAGTTGCTACATCCTCACGCGATATCTCAGTGTCACGCTCAGTGTACTCAAAGAAGGTCACGGCTGACCTAATGGTAGAATCGGTTGACACGGACCAATCCTCTGACCTCCACGTCGTCCCCGAGAAAGGGGCTTCATTGGGCACAGCGTGCAGCCACACTGAGAAACGAGCGCCCAACGGCCAGTGGGTTTGGCCAGATGATGAGAACACTGACGTGCCGCTCTGGGTGGAGAGGATTTTACCTAACCACTGGCGTGAGGATGTCCTTCATATCAAGGAGGCGAGGGACCACAAGATCGAGTCCCTGCTATACACTGCCGACTGTCTGCCTTCGTCTCCTCTAGGCATGCTTCCTTCTGACCAGCAGCCACACCCTGATAGCTCTTTTAAATCCCCAGCCTGTGCAGCTCAAAAACCAGTTCAACCCAAGCGTATCCCACTTCTTCCTGAATGTGCTGAATCTCTCAATCTTGTTGGGGAAATCCTTGACGTAGCAGCAGATGCTGCTGCCACTTTCTCTGCTACAGCCAGAACCAGAGGACCCCCACAGGTATTGCAGTCAGAAGACCCACAGCTGCCTACACGGAGGTAACCACCTCCCATTCTCTCCTGGTAGCAGCATCTGTCAATATTGCTGTGTAGGTTGTAGCATCCTCGTCAGCCATCACAGCAGTTACCGCCACGGCACTGGACACTACCTCAGGTGCACTCAGATCCATCCACACCTCCGCAGCACCTGCATTTCTTACTCCCACAGGGGAGTCTCACGCCCTTGCGCACAACGCCAGGACAGGGGTGTTGGTTGCATCTGCAGCTGCAACAATGGCTGGTCCCATGCTGACTGGACTGGGAAACCTTGCGATGGCTTTTGTATCATGGGTTTTATTCCTCGCCTCCTCCACAGCTACTGTCATCCCACCACTCTTCTGCCTTCTGCCTTGCCGCCAGCGTAGTGAGTGCCTCATTTGTCCTTCATCCTTTTACTCTCTGTTGCACATCACTACACCCACAGCATGCCTGAGAACATAGAAACTGTTGAGGCATTGAAGGCAACGTTGCATGAAGCACAGGCTGACAGGCATCGACTCTAGGAGGAGCTTCAGTGTATGGCTGATGCTAATACAGACATGGCTATAGCTGTATCAGACGTTGACTTGGATGGAGCCCTTCCTGGTGCGTCATGGGAGGGGGAGGGGGGAGGGAGGGGGGGGGGGG
>SZWC01035144.1:3134-16257 GCA_023375785.1 Penium margaritaceum | reverse complement strand
ATGTACATGTATATGTATATGTATATGTATATGTATGTGTATGTGTATGTGTATCTGTATGTGTATGTGTATGTGTATGTGTATGTGTATGTGTATGTGTATGTGTATGTGTATGTGTATGTGTATGTGTATGTGTATGTGTATGTGTATGTGTATATGTATATGTATGTGTATATGTATATGCATATGTATATGTATATGTATATGTATATGTATATGTATATGTATACATGCACATAAATAGAGCCGGATGTGTGGACACAAAAGTTTCCTCATATCAACATTCGTGTTTAGAGGGTTGTGTAAACATGTAGAATCAACGTACAGATGTAGATCTTTATTTTTGTGGTTTCATTGAATGACTAAATATTGCTTGTGCAGAGTGGGCAATAGATGTTGTTGCTGTGGATCAAGGGAGCATGTTCGCTTCATTTGTCACAACAAACCATCCACCCACTTGAACACTTGTATTTTGAAATAATGTGAACCTTGAAGAAAGCGTATAAATTTGAAGGAAAAGTTTTGTTGAATTTTTATTGAAATACATTGTACAGTTTCACGCCGCAAAGAGGCCGCATTAGTTGTATGGATTCAATGTTTCTTAAGTAACAAGTTTGTGGTGAAGATCATCCCACATTGTCTTGTTTAGCTAGTATTTTGGTTTGTATTTGAAGGCATAAAATAATTTAACTTGATATTAGAAGATATTCATGTTGAATGGAAAAGCGACATGGGTGGTACAAGGGATATGGCCGACATTGAATGTGAATGTTTGGGCTTATGTTGAGGACATGACTAAACTATAGTGAGAGAAGTCTTTACACACATGTTTTTTCCAATGTATTTGTGATGAACGGACACAAAACTCCCATTAATTTCAGTTTTCATGGATTTTCTCAAAACGTACATGATAGTTTTTAGCATGCATGTGACAAAAATTGTTGAGCACAAAAATTCAATTGGCGTGATTTTTCATGTTTGGCTGAATATCTCGTCCAGCTGCTTCACAGTTCACAAAAGTATCGACACAATTGATATTTCACCTTTCATTTCTTACAAACAGTTTTCTACGGGTCAGTTATGTGCCTTGTCAGACTCTAGGGAAAATGAGCCATGCATCATTTGTTCTTTGTATGTTTCCCGTATATATGGTTAATCTGACTCTACCAAAATCATGTTTCGCACCTGCGAGTCATTTTGTGAGTGAACGCTGCGTGCGTTGAAGGGGAACCTCGCAGGCTCCGCTACCGCGGGGCCTGGAATGTGCACGAACAATAATGAAACCCTATACGTCCAAGATGAAACGAATGGGAATTCATGAAAACATTTTTCCTTTCGGTTTGGATTGCGAGCAAGAGTATGTTATAGAAATTCTGATAGTCAACGCTCTTAAGTTGAAATTCAAATATTTACCTAATAGCTTGTTGAGCGCTGCGCTCGGGTTTCGGCGGAGCATAATATCCTATTGTTTCTTAGGATTGCGGGTTCGATACTGATGAGTTAATGAAAGGGGCAGGACCGGTCAAAGCGCCCATACTTCGGCTGTGGTTGGAAACGGGCACCGAAGAAAAATTCTTCGCCGTTAGCCCCGAGTAGGCTGATGAGGCTGGGGGCCTGAACCGATGCATTGATTTTGATTTTGATTTTTTGGTAGATAGGCGGAAGGGGGCACGCGAAAAAATCCACGAGAGCACGCAACTGTTTCCGAATCCACCAAAAAAGTTGACGAAAACGAAGAAGGAATCAAACCACTCCCGCCGATTTCCTAGGACGTCAACCCGATGCCGGTCTTCGTGGCGTGCTTCCCAACGTGTGGGAAACGTTCTAATTGCCGAAAGCGACAAAATGAGTCCGAATGCCTGGCATGTACACGTTCAAGCAATTGTTAACAAAATCTTCTCATACATCGACGCGTTAAAATGCGTTTTCTTGACATGTCGTTCCAAAAGAAAAAACGAGCAGTTTGCACCTGCCATGACGTCATGTGCTATGCCCAGGGCGACGAACGACGTTCTTCCGGAAAATCGGGGTCGATGTCCATGGAACTCGGACATCGAATAGAGCGAAATCGACGGATTCCAAGTCATAGTCCCGCCGATTTGAGCCGTTTCCCACGTACACGTACAGTCAACCAAAAATCGAAGATCGAGAGGGAAATCGATGAACCCTAGAATCAAAATCAGCTATTCTTGCATCGGTGCAGGGCCTGAATGCGAACTTTGTTCCCGCCAGTAATCGATGAGGGAGCCGGTTTGCGACGTGTTTCCGTAGTTTTTAATCTCTTCTGGGATATTAAAATCCACCTTTGAATAAAACGGGAGCTTATTCGATTGTAGACCAAGTTTAGTCTTCGTTGTCCAGTTTAGGGTTTCATGCAAACCCAGTTCATTCCAACGAACTGGGTTCATGCGAAGTCCCTCATGATTGGACGGCCAAACCTCTAGCGCCCGCTCGCTGCAGACCATTTCTCGTCGGCAAGCCCGCGATCTGCAGGCAATGGGCAAGCAGAAGAGATGAAAACAGGTTTTAAAAGTTTCGCGTAATTTATTCCACAAATGTCAAATTTTCGCTAACTCAGTTCGCGCCTGAGGAAGGTACGATGTGACTTTCTTAGCAACCCAATATCCACTATCTGCAGGTTTCCAGCCTTAGCCAAAGATTAAAAGGTCTGTCTGTAGCGCCTCAGGTGCCGATCTACGACCTGCCCCGCAAGATCCGTTTGAAGATTCCGTCAGGCCCACAAAGTACTCCAATTACGAGGGATCCGTCGATATCGCACGCTTTGCGACAGTTCAAAAAACGACAACAAAGTTGGCAATCGTGCAAGACACAATCGCGATACTGATGCGAGCCATAGTCGGAAGCTTCAAGTCAATTAAGACAAGCCCACAGTCGGCATGTATACATTGCCACAGTATTCCTAGATCCCAAGTGGACTTTCCGCCCACGCCCCTAAAAGTGATTTACAATGATTCAAAAAGGATAACAGGGCTCCTTATTATTTTTCCGTCCACACAGAAGAAAGCATGATGACAAGAATAGTATCAGGCTGTTCCTTATGCCTCTTCTGTAGGATCAGTCTTCTTCGGCATCATCCGTGTCCTGATAAATAATGAAGAACAAAATGTAATTTTTTTCTAAGATTCTTATGCAAATTAATTCATTTTACACATTGTGTTACAAACAAAAGGTAACCAGTTGATGTCCATGCTTTCAAAGATGGCTGATGAAGGATAACTGAGAGTTCCATTTTAATCATTCTGTTCAGAAATACCAGTTTTGGCAGCCAGGTTCTACTTAAGTCTCCTTCTAGATGTCCTAAAATACTTGAGGAATTCTCCTCCTAGTAAATGGGCTCATATCTTACCACTGGCCAGGGACCCTTCATCTTCCAGTACATCTTCAACCTCCAGGTGACCCTTCAGCTGCTAGTGACCCCATCAAATTCTAAGTAAAACATCAGCTGCTAGTGACCTTGCAGCTTCCAGGTGACCCTACAATTGCCAAGTGAACCTTTAGCAATCCAAGGTGATTATGCAACCACCCAGGTAGTCATGTAACTCCGCATAACTCCCTAGACAAGGTTCATGTGAGAAGGACTTCCGGGCATACTTAAGGGGAACCAGTTGACTCAGTCCAGTATGCCTTCAATTGTCAAGCAGTCGTCCGTCAGGCACTCCCAACTCATCCGTCTAGATCTCCAAGTGCTACCTCCAGCACTTGGACCTTGTAAAGTGTACAACATACATCGTCACTGAGGTCCCTTAGTGAGAAGGCATCTAAGGCGGACGCCCTGTGGATCAAGCTACATCCAAGTTTTGCCTCTAGCACTTGTTGTGCTACTCATGTTGTACAACTACAACACATACTACTACTAGTACCCGTCTAGTTTCCATTCTTGGTGTAAGTGAGCTGTGTAGATTCAGATCCTTATGCATACTTCTCCATTTGATGTATGTGTATAAGTATATATAAACTAATTTTATTTGCAAAACCTTGTGTCCAAGTGTACTTTCAACCATCAATATTCCGATTTTCTTCAAAAATTCAATGGCACGTAAATAATCTTCGTTGCAATCACATATTTTCTAAGCAAAAATAAAAAACTTAAGAACAAGATTTGTTATCATTGCAGTGTTTCTGAGAATCATTGGTAATGATTAAACAAGATCATGCTCTGGCATGGATAGAGTTTTGAATTTAAACAATTTTCCTATGAAAAAAAATGATGTAAACTGAAATGCATTTCAAAATTGGACTTGTAGTTCTCAGTTTTCCAAAAAATGTGTTGCAGCTTTATCCTTGCACTTTCTTCTTTTAGTGACGAGGTGTATAGATTAATACTAAAAACCCCTTGTTGATGGAGAATTTTTTATTAAAGTGCTATGCCTTGGCCAGAAATGGAGAGGAAGAGAAGTATCAAACCACCTGCTTGAACAAACGTATACACCTTCTCAGCAAAAATGATCGTATGAGGGACAAGGCACACAAACGATTCTTGTGATGCACTCTGTTTCTAAAGAAATGTGTTCACGCAATGACAACATGAAAATTTCAAAAAGACATGTTCACAAAGAGATGACATGGCGGCATTCTCTTGACACAATCAATAGAAACGACTACTTACACATAAGGGCAATGTCTCATCAAAAGCTTGATTAAGGCGCTTCCCATGGTCAATTTTTACAAATCAGTTTGAATAGAGACAAAAACTTCAAAACCAGGGCCAATTCCTTCCACTTGTCTCAGTCAAGGGTGGCTTACGTCAATTCACAAGTAAAACAAGGTACATATCATAATCCCCAAATTCACCAAACGTTAAAGGACAACAATTCGTACTATGCGCTGTTTGGAATGGACACCTAGAAGTCGTGGCAAGTGCGGCGTCGCAATTTTTTTGCACTCGCGGTCAACGGTCTCGCCGTGTGAAAGAGTGCATAGCCGCAGGACGTAATAAAAAAATCAATTCAAGTCAATCTTAGCAAGGGCTTTCCATCTTTAGCCCGCGATTTGGACAGGTTTTTTGCATTGTGACCGTTTTCCGCTAGCGTAGGAAGTTTGCGATGTTGCACTTTCCACAGTCTCAAGGCATCCCTTAAAAAACGCGTTTATCTCTAGTCGTGGCCCTTCAGCCTTTCATGAATTTTGAAAGGATGATAAGTGCCCCATTTTAGTAGAGCATTGATGAAACCGACCTTGTAGGTGTGACAAGTAAAGAGAATGGGCCCCAAGTTTGAACGTTTAATTGACATGAATCTCAATTTGTAAAAACATAGCAAGACATACATTTCAATCAAAGTTTGTACAAACCCCCCCCAATGCATTAGTATTCATTTCCTTTGCTCATGTCAAAGATTTCCGCAATGTAATTTCTTTGTAAATGTGTTTTTTTAATATACAAAGTTCAAAGTTGCCATTATTTAATCATAGTGTCACAAGAAAAATGTTCACATGATAATTCTGTGTGAATGGTTCCTTGTAGTAATTTATAATGAGGATGCTGTCTACGTTTGTTCACACTGGTGGTGTTATACTTCTTCTTTGCAATGCTTGGTCTGGACGTGTTACGTGAAATCAAAATATTCTGTCAACACAATGTCTTCCAATGTGAATCCATGTATCCCTTAAGGTACATCGTGATTTCAAAAGCAAGTACAAGGCTTCTCATTGTCTAAAGATGTCAATGATGGTTCAAATAAGGGGAAAAGGATAAAAAGTCTTCTTAGTCTTTTTCTTGCTACAAAGAAGAAAGCATGATGACCAAATTAGACAAGGACGCCCATGGATTGATTCCAATAATCCTTTAATAGGGCAAATCTCAACTTCAATGGTGTCCCAATGATTTATCTAGAACTAAATGTACTATATTTTTTCAAAGCTTTTTATGGACATTTGTACATTGTACAACTTATGCTACATATGAAAGGTAATCAAGTAAAAACATTGTATATGCCTTTTCAACATATAGGAGAAAAATAAATGATGTCTTTCCAAGAATTGAGAGTTATACTTCAATTATTCAAAGGCATGTAGCTCATTATCCATAATTTTTAATTTGCTTCTACTAATATCATAAGTGTGAAAAAGAGGTTTCATGTCATTAAAATATTTCTAAGAATCATGAGTGATGATCGAACTATAGAAGGTCCACCATGGATAAGGTGTTGAAGTGCAATTACAGTGCTAAGAAGAAGATGGATATCAAGTTTTATGCATTTATTAGTTTATGTTTAGTTCTCAGTTTTCCTAAAACCGCATTATGAGTTTATGCCTTCACTTTTTTGTTGCGACACAATGTGTCCTATGTTGTCTATGGACTAACATCAGAACCCCATATTCATGGAGCATTTTGAATTCATGTCATATGCATTTGCCAAACATGATGAGGAATAAGAAGTATCAAACCACCTAGGTAAACAAAAGTAGACAACTTCTTGACTGAAAAAGATGGCAAGAGGGATAAGGCACACAGAAGGGTCCAATGATGCACTTTGTTTGAAAATAACTTTGGTTACACAATGGAAACATGACTTTAAGATGTACACATTGAAAATGAGATGAAATGGCAACAGTCTTTGACATGAACAATGGAATGACTACTTACACATAGGGACAGTTTCCCATCAATGTTTTGATTTAGGGGCTTCTCATGGTCCATTTTCACGAGACAAGATTCATGGAGATAGAACGTTCAAACTCGAGGACAGTTCCTTTTGCTTGTTGCACTTGCGGGTAGATTTTTTCAACCCTCTACTAAACGGGGTACTGGTTATCATGGCCAAAGGGCCACAATTCATGGTAAAAGCAGTACGGAAGGGATACCTAAAGATTAAGGCAAGTCCGGCAATGCAAACTTGCTACGCTTGCAGTCAAGGGTCTCAATGCTTGAAAAAGCGCCAAATCGCGGACGGTAGTTGAAAAGCCCTCGATTTAGGTATTAGGTGCGTCTAGAAACGTCCCACTAGTGCAAGTGAAGAAGGCTAAAATGAAACATTTGGAGAACTTATGAATGTGAACAACTCCTTATGTGAACACAAAACTGCATGCCTTTCAGCCAAGGCATGTTCACCTAGATAGTCGCACCTATGGATTAAGTCATCTATCTGGTCTTTGCAGCAAGACTGACGATGAAAAAAGAGGACATGGATAAAGAAAACGTTGAACTAGATTGCATCAAACAGCCAGATAAGGCAAGAATCAAGATTTGATGGAGGAAAACTTGCTCGGCTCACTCAAGTGTTTTGTTCCAAGGTGCATCCTAGCTAATGTCTTATCTAGTCTGGTAAGAAAACACCTTGTTTTTTTTGTTTTTTTGGTTTGTTTAGTTTGAGCTACTTGGGTTGTGGATCTTGCTTTTGCATTTGATTCTCAAAAAGGATGTCCGTCCAGACACATCATGAACTATTCAAAACATGTTTCATTATGCTTATTCGGTTGCATTAGTGGCATGTTACCAGGCGCAACAATTGTGTGGTAAACTCAGTGGTTCAAACAGAACGTTAAACTACAGTCATTGGCCATTGGCGGATAACAAATACAGGAAAAGGAATATGCTTGAGAGAGCTTTCAATTTTCCTCACCCAATCTGCACACTCAATCTCCAATTCTTTGCTTGCACGACTCGTGTTACAACGACTGATGGAAGAATCACAAAAAGCACACATGAACTCTTTCAATGGTTGTATCATCTTGCTATGCACATCATAGAATGTTTTTTATAGATTTTTTTAGATGAAAGGTATCCTTTGTATTGCTTCTTGCTGCCCGATTGATGAAGTTCAAATGGGTCAGTAATGACAAACAATTGACATCCTGTAAACTAAAAACATCAACCCCTCTAGTTTCTCACTAAATTTTATGTGTTGAGAAGAATTGTTTGTTACAACCACGCGTAGTTTATGGTGCGTATCAGTTCCCTTGAAGATGGTGTCACAGGAAAGTTTGCAGCCATAGAATTTGAAATTCAACTTCTTGTGTGGAAACAACTTTGAAGATGGCAAAAACTAGGGTGCTTAATTGCGGTGAAGCACCTTACTATACATGTTGCACGATACAAACCATGTCTTAAAACACACTATTTGGGTGAATAACACAATCTCCTATGTTAGCATTGCATAGTTTACTGCACCATAACTTAGATTACTACATAAGAAAACAATGTTCCCCATCGCAGTATTAAGAATCTTGCATCATTTCGGACCCATCTTTTCATCAATGTTCTTGTTCATTCAAGTTTTTAAATGATAAAGCTCGGAGCATTCATAAAGACCTCAAGTTGACCAATCTTTGATATAACTGCTCAATGTCAATTTTTTTACAATAGTTGCCCGTCCTTGTTTTTGACAGCTACCTTTAAACACTTTTTGTTTGTTTTCCTCTTAGTTTTTGTCCCTATCAAAATGAACATCAATTGCTTCTTAATTGGTTTTTTATGTGTGGACGCAATTTCCTATTCTGTGTGTAAGGCATTTGATCGTGAAAACCTTGTACACCTTGTTGCCTCACTACCAAGGACATGTGTTGGCAATAAAGATTCAATGGAGCATTCCCATATTCCACCCTTCCCTTCACACTCACTTTCAACCCAAAAGCACATGCACGTGTGTGGAAAACGATATTGTTCAAGCCTAGTTTGACCTATGGAAATCGAGAAAGGTAAGGAGCTTTGAGTTTAGAGAGCTTCTTCATTTAGCAGGGTTCGGACTGAAATCTGGTAGGCCTTGGAAACCCAAACGGGTTCTGTGCTTGTGGGTGTCAGAATATTAAACCAACATATAGTTCTTGCATCCTATTCTCCATCCATCATCATGAACACTCCTGGTAAGGAAATGTGTGCCACCGCAGCTAGCGCTCCCGGTTCTTCTATCAATGATGCCTCGAGGCCTTTCATGAAAGTGCATTTTATGGAAACAAACACAAAAAGCAAGGCACCAACGTCAACTCCTTTGCTAATGATGACAAACTACATCCTCCTAATCCTATTTTATAGTTGTTGTGGTGGTGGTGGCGGTTGTGGTGGTGACACCATTGGGAGAGCAGGAAGCATTGAGCATCAATGGCAATGGCAATGGCCACATCACCAATGACAACGACAACGTTAGCGTTGGCAGTGTTGACAATTTTGGGGGTTGGGGGAGGTAAAATTTTGGGTGCCGACCATCGTAGAAATTTATTCAATGCATCAAAGAGGGGTTTTATGGCCATGCAAGGCAGTACAAGGATCACTGCTAGTACAAGTAATAGTCATTAGCCTCATCATGAAAGCCAAAATGATGTTTTGTTTTTGTCTGCGATGAATATTGCCCCCATGCTTTTTCAAAAGCCTTATCTGGATAACAGAAGATGTATGTATCCTCAATCTGGTGCCTTAGTAGACCATATATACACAAAATCATTACATCCTTTAACTGCCTCTTCATCTCAATAATTATGAATACACTCCTTACCGTTTTGTTGTCCTTATTCGCAAGAACGTTCATTTACAAAGGGGAGAAGCTTGAGCAACCCTGAAATGGACTTGAACCCCGGCCAAGTTGTAATGACATACCTGGAAGAATCCCCTCTTGCTTTGTTTCTAGCGCGTTTTCACACCTGCCTTCATAAATGCCTTTATAAACCCAAGGTAAAGACGTTTCTCAAACGAAAGATGCTTTTGATAGGATGGGATTCTTCCAGACTCAAACACATGGCATTCCAAGTTGAGATTTTTTACATGGCATCATGATGTTCGGAAATTTAGACTATGGTCACAAGCCACATGGTAGAAGACATTCCTTGCCGCCCATTGATGATGGCTACACCTTCTAAACAATCATGGATCATGTAACTAGTGGTGATGTGAGGGCCATATCTCTATTGTGTTTGTGTGCCATGCCAAGTGCGGAGGAGAAAGCATGGAAAACAGAGTCTTACCAAGGTAGAATGGCTCCCATTCTGGATGTTGAATAGATTTTACATGTTTAAGGCTCTAACGGGCTGCGATTTTCATAAAGAGCAAGCCAAGTTGCAAAAATAGGTCAAGTCTTGGAAGACGCATCAAAACTGGAGCACTGCAAAGCTACGGTCACCGTAAATTCCAACCTGAGCCTGGAAAAACATTCAGAGTCAAGAAACCTGTCCGTTCAAGGTAGGCAAGATTTGAAGATGATGGTTGAAATCATAAATTCAATAGGCACAAGATAATCAAAGTTGAACATGTGTGTAATGTGGGAGGAAAAAACGGCTCACGTATGAGATCTCAATGCCTTATTCCAAGAGTTTCCATGCAATGCTTCATTTACCAAAAATGATTTACCCCTCCCCCAGCAGCGTATGGTGCCTTTCCTACTTCCCACTTGCAAATCCTAAGCTCCCTATTCAGTTCCCACAATATGACACCAAATTCTTAACTACAATATGGAGATAAGATGAACCTCCTCATTAAAGACAAGAGCGAGGGTATCAATATGAAGCAGCTGCAGCAAAAGATGGTGCTAAGTTCTTCAAAAACCTGTCTAAAAAATTTGACTCTTTCAAGACAAGGTCATCAAAGCTTTGAAAGTTCAAAAGAATCATTGAAGAAAACAACCCATCAGGTTCATGGGGAAAAACCTGGGCATGTTTCTGATATAACCTTTATAGATTTCTTGTTACCTCGTAGGAATTGTTGTTCTTGAACACTTTTGGCAAACAACATTTGCCTGTACAAACCATCATGAAACAACACAGTCATGTTGCAAATTCGTTTTCCACTATACCAGAGTAAGAACCTCTTCCCTTGCAGTTCTTGGAAAGATAACTTTATAGAATAAGACAAACAAATCCTCAAAGGTAGCTTTAAAGTGACCACTCTTATGTCCTGAAATGAAGATGACGTCCAACATCATTGTTCAACTTTGAGGTTCACTAATTTGGAGCCGAAGAAGAAAGGCTTTGAAGAAACGAGAAAGCCGAGAAATCATGTGTGTCATTTTTCTTCAACGTATCATGTTTCACTCCCTTCTCTTAAAAACCTTTTCATTCTGCATTCCCTCTCTATCACTCCTTTGTCGCCCTTATTTGTATCTCTACATCAATCTCCTCCTCTCTCTCAGTCCTTCTCTCCCTCCACGCCCATTCTCTCTATCTCTCTCTTCCTGTGTCTATCTCTCTCTCTCTCTCTCTCTCTCTCTCTCTCCCCCCCCCCTTCCCAAACCCCCCTTCTTCATATCCTTATCCGCCCATTCCTTACTTTTCATTTCTCTCTCTCTCTCTCTCTCTCTCTCTCGCTTTTGGTCCCTCTCTCTCTCTCTCCTTCCCTTGATGTTTTTTCCTCTCTCTCTCTCTCACTTTCTATTTTTTCTATATTTCTCTTTATTTATCTTTCTTTTACTCTCTCCATCTCCCTCTTTCCCTCCTCTCTCTCTCCTCTATATACATCTCTTTATTCCTATCTATTTTCACTCTCTCCCCCTCTCCCTCTCTTTCTCTCTCTACCTCTCTTTCCCTTTCTCTTCATCTCTCCCTCTCTATTTATTTCTCGTCCTTGCTCCCTCCTTCCCTCCCTCCCTCCCCTACCTCTCTCTCTCTCTCATTTTATTTCTCTCTCCCTCTCTCTCTCTCTCTCTACATATATATCCATACATATATACTTATATATTTTTCTTCTTTTCCCACCCTCTCTCCCTCTCTCTCTCTCACTGATACTCAAACACACACACACACACACACACACAAACACACACACACACACACACACACACACACACACACACACACACACACACACACACACACACACACACACACACACACATAAACTTCCTTCTCCTCTGTCTTCTCCTCCTCCTCCTATGATTTCACCCTCCTCATAGTTTTTTCTTGAATGCATTGATTCCTCCTTAATGTCGGTATCATCCACCCATAGCTCCTCCCTCACTCCATAGGTACTAACCTCTTCTCCTTCCCTACCTTAGTCTTGCCTGTCTCTCTCACTTCCCCATCCTGTTCTCACTCACTCTTTCCTCATTCATGATCATCCACCCAGTCTTCTTCTCTTTATTTCTCAGCCTACCATTCTTCTTTACATCCAATTTTGATGCATTTCTCACCCTCATCAATTCATTCTTAAGCTAAAAAAATCTATCTCAGCATGATAAGATGATAACTTTCCCTTGACTAGTGTCTCGTATATTGTGATCCTTGTGTTGCATCGCCCACTGTAACTTACGTGGTGTGTAGATTTTCCACGTTTTATTTTTGCTAGTTTTTTCTTCAATCATTATTATTCTAGATACTTTAGCATGTCCAGTAATTGTTTTTTCACCTCATTTATTTTTTCCAGTTTTGTGGGAGTATGCGATTTGAAGATGGTTTTAACTTGACTTTAATTACCCACATCTGCATATAACTAACTGTCTTATTCCTCCCTCTCGTGGTCTGAGGATACTCATTGTTAAGCTTTGGAAGCTTATCCCTAGAGCTATTCCCGCACATGAGGTCATAGGTATTGTACTCAAAACAACAACTATACATATTCAGCAATTCTAACCAAAGAAATCTGGTGGAAAAGCCATCTAAAGAATGGTAATGGCTGGCTTAAAGCATTGCTTACAAGATAACAATGCTTCCTCATAATGCTAGTGATTTGTTTTTCATTTAGAAAGTAGGGGCACGTCCTGTTGGAACTTTTGATTGTTGAATGAAGATTTAATCAAAGTGTCCACCACTAAAAACACTCCGAAAAGGGAAGCACACATGTGCCAATGAATAATGATGGATATAGGTGGAAAATGGCACAAGCAAACTAGATCATTGACGAATACATGTATACTTGGTGCTAAAATCAAGTGTTGGCTTAGTTATGCATTCTCCATGAAAAAAGGGTACTACATAGATGAAAGCAGGAATCTGTGTGCATTCTGTGCAATTGATGAAAATAATCTCTCCTAGTGATGTCTTTTTCCACACCCGATTGGTCAGTTGAAAGCTCGGGATTTCATCTTACTCATGAAAATGGTGACTTCATCTATTTTTTTATTATTATTGTATTACACCCTGTGTCTATGCAGTTTTTAGCCTCTTCTCATGGATAAGTACACACACATGCACAAACACACACTCACACATGCGCACACACACACACACACACACACACACACACATA
>SZWC01035137.1:1775-11775 GCA_023375785.1 Penium margaritaceum | reverse complement strand
AATCAGGGTGGAGGGTAGAGGTTAGGATGTTTCCACCAGAGCGTGAAACGTGAGCTAAGGGCAATTCGGCAGTCCTTATTGTTGATTAAGTAATTGGAGATAAGGGCCGAGGCGAATTCGTCTTCAATAGTTTTGGGCTTTGCCCGCGAACGTCTTGAGTTCTTCTGAGAGAGTAAGGCGCAGACAAGCCATGTATGTTTTTGGAAGGCCGTTCCAAAAATGGCAATGATTTTTCGGGATGGGGAAGAAGTTGGGTCTGCCCATCGTTCCTGCCAAATGAGATGGAAGAGAGTAGCACGGAATATGAACCATACCGCACTAAACACTTTCGGTTTCAGGGGGCCTAGGAGCAATTCTGGGATCGTGAGGGATATGTCCGGGAAGAGGTTTTTGAAGAGAGTCTCCATGCGTTGTCTGAGCGGGTGTAGTCGGTGGCACAGTATGAAGCAGTGTTCAATTGTTTCCTCCTCTGCACAGAAGGGGCACGTACTTGAGCCATTTCGGCGGTACCGTGTGCTGCTAGCCACTGGAATAGTACGAAAGAGGATTTTGGTCAGCACGTCCTTTGGGCAAAGATCCAGGGGGAGGAAGTAGTGTTTCGCTCGTATAGCGCGCCAGTCAAATTGGATGGCGGGAAATTTTTCTTGCCAGTTCGATTCATAGGACGGGGAGAGGTTATGTCGCTTGAGAAGGGATTGATATACCTTGGTTAGGGATGGCAGTTTACCAGAAAATCGGTATGTTGGGATGGCTGGACGATCCGGTACCTCAGAAGACCGCATGAGCGACTGCCCACTTGAAGCACGTCATCGAAATTAAGGACCATTTAAATTGTGAACAGCCAACTTCGTCGAAATTAAAGTCCCATTCATCCACGAATTCGACCAATTAGGATCACCAAAACAATTCAAACTGCAAAATTCACATCGAAATTAAAGATCACATAATTCATGAAATCCTAGACATCCAATTAAAAAATCAGGGGGGTATCAATCCATGTCTCTTGCTGAAAAAATAACTACAAAGTCTTCTGAAAATACTAACATGTAAACCCAAGAAGTTTCTCACATACATCATTAGTCTGTAGAAGACTGGTTTTGTTCAATGAAGAAACAACAAGGATGTTCTTTCATTCATTTTGAAACATTGAACAGATCACTCTGATGAAAATCTAACCTTCGTTTTTAAAAAGTCCACGTAATCTTATGATACACTACATTAACAACATATCTGAGAAATCATGGAACTAATGGGCTCCCCCTCAACATAGACACATTTGATCTGATGTACAATCACATAGACTAAAAAAATATTATTCAAAATGGTCACAAATAAAAACAATGTTTCTTCACAAACAAACCTATAACACGGTGGTACATTAGCCCCCATGATTTGCATATCTGATATAAAGCCGTTAAACCAAAACCCAAACCCCAAAACCTTCTTCAACAAGACAACCCATTGCAGAAATTTGAGCATATGCTAACAACATAACGATCTTTGCAAAAGATGAAGACCTTGTTGATGCACCATCAACGATCTTGGATGAATGAAAAACGCTCATAATAGTGAATATAATGCCTCGAAAATCTTCATACTCTTAATGGGACAAATAAACCCAATGTAGAGTTCCACTTGCATGACAACTGAGACCAACTTTAGCATTTCTCTAGCCTCAACCTATACCAAGAACAAGCTCAAGCATCATGTGGAGCCAAATACGTAGTCTTTTTCATAGATTCCACCAAGGTCTAGTGCAAACACCCAATACACTTATGAATAGAACATCATATCGAACGTGCATATCTCTATTGAAATCTTATGTTATTCCATCCTCTACCTAAATCCACGTAAAATTATAAAACAAATTCTTTTTTAAAACTTATTACATGCTGTTTGGTACATTGAAATGACGCAAAACAGGGAAAATATCTTATAAAAAGAAGGCAGTATGGGTGTGGTCTGTCCAAATATACGTTTTGTGCACAAGCGGCCTGAAGAGTCAAAACTTTTCTTATCCTTACACATGTATTCTAAAAAACTTCAAATGTTGAGG
The DNA here is from genome assembly GCA_023375785.1 of Penium margaritaceum. Lineage (NCBI taxonomy): Eukaryota > Viridiplantae > Streptophyta > Zygnematophyceae > Desmidiales > Peniaceae > Penium > Penium margaritaceum. The sequence continues at coordinate 9,719 of SZWC01035137.1, read as the reverse complement.
ATACCTTTTCATCGTGTACCCAAAACCCTCTAAAAGTTAGAAAAGTTCAAAATTCTACATGGTTGGAATGGCTCGAATGTTGTCATTACAAGCTCTGTCATGCATCCCCAACGTTTGAACATCATGTGCTCCTAGAAGTATACTTGGCTTTCAATCCCTTCTTGCTTCCCTAGAACAAGGAGCCTTTTAGATTAAATCGTAAAATTTCCTATTTCAATGAAAATAGAACAATAACACTTGTTTCGACAAGTGGCAAAGCGGTAACAACCAACATCACTCGGGGATATATTGATTGCCTCTCCCATATGGACTTGAAAAAGTCTTACGTGGGTGAATAATCATCTCATGCATACATCACCCTAAGCCATTTATGATCCCAAAACAAATGCGGCGACGACTTTCAAATTTAGGCACATGATTGACTTCACCAATCACCCACCCGGCCTCGTCTAATGTGGTAGAAGAAATACTTTGAGTTACACCACCCCGACAATGACCACTAAACATGACCTAAAAATCACCAAAAATGAATATGAGACTCCGGATGTTCATGACCTGATTGGCCGCTCACTTGTCCAAGTTACAAACGGTTGCTTCATGGGTTTTGCAAATGACACGTGTCTTCTAGTTTGGAGACTTATTCCAAACAACCTGAAGCTCATGGAATCCTAAATCATCCTACTCTGCAAAGTTATCCACCCACTCCACTTCTTAGGGAAATGGCTAACCAAATTAAGAGGAAACACCATAATTTTATCAACATCTAATCATTTGTACGAAACTGTTCCTGATCATCTACTTGAGATGAAAAAGTGAAAACTATACAGAAGTCAATCCACATTAGTGAATAGCTACAATACATTTCACCACCTGTTAACATTCTTTTTCATCATGCAAACCATTTCATGAGACAATGAGCTACACCTATTTTTACCTAAAAATGTGAAGGAAGCAACCATCATATTTCCTTCCAAGATTTCTCCTTATGATTTGTGAGTAATGTGAGTCCCATTTGACCTTCTCCCACACCAATAACAAATCTTCATATGGTATTAAATTCCACTACAAAGTCTGCCTGGAATAACAAAAAGGTTTTCGCAACTATGCCATCATTCCAACTCTACGACCATGTTAAGATTGATCAAATACCTTAACACATCGATTTCCACATAAAACAAAACTGAATAGGTTAAAAATGAAGTACCTAATGATAGAAACAACATAAAACTCTTGTATTGCTTTCATCAATGATCGTCACTTGCCATCTAGATATGTGCTCAGAAAAAGTAAGAAGCATTTGGTACACCACATCTACCACATGGGAGGGTTGGTTATTTGAAAGGAGCATGCAGAACCACTCCCAGGACACCCCCCTTGGAATGATTCCCTTAGGAATGAAAATTCAGTGGGTAGTTTACTCTTTGAAGTTCCACATAACCCTAAGGATTGTCATCCCATGGTTACAAATTTGAGCAAGGAAATAATGATGAGGGTTGTAATGAAGTTGCAAGCCCCCCGCTATGATGGTGCAAGATAAATGAATGATCACCTCCAAGGCCCCATCTAACGCCACCAAAAGGTCTCTTGGACCGAAGTTGGTCCGGAGGGAGTCGAGTAGCACGATGAATGCCGATTGTCTTGCGTCGCATCGTGTACTCAAATATTTAATTATTGAACGCTTTGTGGCACGTGCCATGTCTGCATTACAAGCTAAAATGGACATCAGCGACATGGGGGGTATAGTTTCGAGTATACCAAGTCTTTTCACGATGTTTAAGAAGTTTTTAGCATTTATAGGTTGGGCATAATACCCATAATACCCATAAATGGAGGGGGTAAGGAACGCCCTACCCGGCGACTTAAAAAATAAGTCTGCCCTGTCCAATCCCTTCACCATGCTTGATCAGCGGCATGCGCCGCTGATTGAGCAAAGCAAGGTGGGGCATGTCGACCCTCCTCGCGATTCTCGCTCCAACGTGAGAATTGCGATCGAGCGATGAGCTCTTTTTTTTCTCCGACACGCAAACTCCCTAGTTTGATTTAGGGTTTTACATGTTCTGTGCAGGCGGAGCCCGCGCAAAACATACAAAACCCCTCGAATGAGGGGTTTGTGAATGTTCGAAGTGATTGATGACATCAGCATGTCGACGCTACATCGCATGTAGCGTCGGCATGTTGCATTTTCTCGCTGTCCGTGGGTAAAATGTCAATGTTTTCAGGTCCGTGGGCGGGGGATTATTCTTCCGAACGCCGGGTAGGGCATACACACAATCAAATTTTGTGGGTAATCCCTACATTTACCCTTCTAGGTTTCACTGACTTCTTCACTCATTTGAGTCAGGTTACTAGTCTAGAATACCATGACTCAATTCAGTGAGCATCAATGTCGTAGTGGAATACTCTTTTGCTGAAATGACTCCCTTTATTTCATTGGTTTGGTGTTTATGACAACATGGAAGGTAACAAAGGGTGGTCTTCTGTGCCTGGATTCAAACTTGTCTTTGACCAAATGCATCGAAGAATTTCAATCATGACCGCAAAAGGGAGGGGTTTTACCATGAAAGGCTGTGAGTGTTGTATTGTCTAAGAAAAAGGACGCGGGGTTGGAAGAAATGTGACTACCTTTCAGTCATGGTGTGGCGCGGGCCGGCGTCTCCTCATGGCTTGAACGTGTCCATGGACTGTGGGCGATTGGAAGGAATGGATTGAGGGTCGGAGACCCTCAATCACCGCGGTTTTGGCCTAATCGGCCAAGCTTCCCGTGTCAATTCGTTGCATTGGTATTAGAGCACCAGGGGTCGAGTTCCGCTGTGGATGCCGAAGGCGGGTCCACTCCTAGGTGGGAGGAATGTAGCGCGGGCCGGCCTCTGTTCATGGCTTGAACGCGTCCCTGGACTGTGGGCGATTGGACGGGATAGATTGAGGGTCGGAGACTCTCATGCCGTGTTCCCCAGCTTTTTTTTTTGTTGTGAGCGGCATCGAACCAGTGCCCGCTGGCTCGATAAATGTATTCAGCGCCGTCTCCACAAAATGTATCTACGCGCGTGGTTGTTGAGCGCGCCCGCCGCTTTCGGCCGTCCACGACAAGATGGAGCCGCACGAATTACTCGTGCGGGGTTCGAGCCCGTGACCTGCACGATCACGGCTCGAATGATGCGCGTGCGACGCCGGATCCGCGTCGCAAATCCGCGATGCGAATTTGCGACGCGGACGCCGGCTCGTACTGCCCTGCTACAAGTGTGGGAGCCACGAAATGTGGGATCCCCATTCCGTCCCCACCATGGACCGCACCAACGCAAGAACTGCAGCTCGTGCTGCCCCTGTATGCCGCGCCATACGAATTCATGCCCGGTTTCGCCAAGCCTTGTTCCAACTTGTTGGACTTTTTTACCGCCGGTTTTTGAACCGGATGCTACGTCGGCCCATGCACAATGGGGCGTTTGGGGTGGCACCATGGCTTCAAGAACTAGAACTTGGCCATCCCCAACGCATTTTCAACACAACTCGCATGTCTTTCAACACGTGGACGGACATTTGCAACTTCATCCGAGAGCACACCAACCTCCAAGATGGCGTCTTAAGTGTATCGGAAAAGCTGTTTGTGTTGCTCATGTTCGTTGCTCACGGCATGTCCGTGCGCGAATTGAGCAAGCGCATACAAAGGGGACATGCAACCATTCATCGAGTACTTTGTGAGGTGGTGACGGCCGTATGCACACTCGGGCCAAGCATCATTCGTCAACCTCGCNCCACCACAAACGGCACAAGAATTATTCAACCGCCAGCATGCGGGAGCACGATCCATGATTGAACGGTGCTTTGGTTTACTAAAGGCAAGGTTTCACGTCCTACGGGCCGTGCCAAACTACAACATCCGATTTCAACCAAAGATTGTCCTCTCATGCTTCATTCTACACAACCTCATCCAAGCACGTGAAAGTGATGACTTTGACGGCCCGGAAGACATGACACCATTGCCGAGTGCACCACCCTCAAGGATTCTTGGACAAGGGAGGCGGTATGGTGATGCAAGGATGAGAGCATTGAGGGGGCGGATTGCACAAAGAATGTGGGAGGATTATGAGCAATGGGCAATGGAGTCGGACACGGCCGAAAGTGCTCCAACAATGTGAACAATTACTCTAGTACTCATTCATGCCAAAGTACAATGCATGCAAGTCTAATACAAGGTCTCATAGGCATTGAGTGAGTTCACTCCTTCCACTCCCCCCCCCCTCCCTCTCCCACATCGTCCTCATCATGACCCTCGTCTTCCTCTTCCATGGCACCCTCCTTTGGTGTTTCCTTGTCCTTCTTCTCCGGAGTTTCCGACACATTCATGGTCACGTACTCGCGCCCGAGAATCATTGCACAAACACGGGCATGAAGCTCACCCTTGGTGAATGCAAAATCCGCACACATCTTGTCGTCACCCTTAGGCTTGCTCATGACCTCCAACTTTGTCCCCAAATCCATTGACTTGTCGGCATCAAGAATCGCGATGGCAATGGCGTAGGTACACTTGGGCCCCTCATCTTTGATGACACACTCGAGCTTGCTTGCACTCTTTGACATGCGTTCCATGCGTTCAATTTGTGTTGCAATCACGCTCTTACGCTTCATTCCACGTGCCCCATTGTCTTCACTCCCCTCTTCCACCCCAACCATATCCGGTTCCTTCGTCTTCATGTTCTCACTAGTGAGTACATTAGCACCGCATGCCTTGTCCGTTGTGAACAACTTTGTTGCAATGTCAAACCAAGGCAACACACGACCCTCAAGCTTCCCTTGTTCGGGATTGATCCCGCGCATTTCCTCCCACTTTTCCGCGGAAAAATCAAACTTACAAGTTGTGGGATTCCATGGGCTCCCACTAAGGGATGCAAGGCCGTAGGCGTTCTTCCACACCGCGGTGAGGATGCACATGAGGCTACGCACTTGTTGTCGAGTGATGGTGTCGAGCCCGAGAACATCCTTCAACCGAGGAAGCATGGCGTCGTACAACTTCGTCCAAAAGGAGGTGCACCCGCGGTAGTCGGCAGAGAGCTCAAGTGCCACGCGCATGAGGGTGTAATCACGGTCGTTGTTCCAAAAGGAGCGTCCAAGGGTGCTCACCATCGTGCGCTCGCTAGGAGTGGATGATGGAGCCGGCATGGACTTGGGAGCGAGGACGTCCACGCGCGAAGAAGATGGAGTTGCTTCAGGCACCGGCCGCGCAACGATCAAATCCGGCCCGTTAAGCATGGCGTCGTGGTTGACCGGCGGTGCAATGCCGACGTCCGCGTAGCGCTCCGGAAACGGTGCATATGGAGTGTGAACTCCACGACGAGCCGGCCCGTTGCCAATAAGAGGGGCAATGTTAAACGGAGTAGAGCCGGCGGTGGAGGCGGTTGTCTCCCCACGTGCAATGGCGAGTTCGCGGGTAAGGCGTTGAGCGCGTGAAGCCGGGTGGATGTGGGCGCGAGGGCCATCATCTTGCACAAAGACATTGTCCTCGTCGTTGAACCAACGCGGGGGCATGGAGTTGCCATACGAAACGGACCCCTCCATGGCACGGGGGCGTGAATATGGCTGCATCGTGGAGTGGGTGAACGATCTGCAGCGGACAACTTTTGACGGCGAGGGTGAGCGAGATTGTGGCGTCGACTTGCACTAAACATGCAAGTGACTTGCATGTTTAGTGCAAGTCGCGAGCGAGCCGCCGAGGAGAAGCGCAGCACGGACAAAGCATGCGCACTGCTCCTCGGCGGCACGCCGATGCGAGCATTGCATCGCTACGTGTGAGGGGTGGAGGGGGGTAGGGGGGGGGGCGTCGTCGGAGCTGCGCTCCGACGCTGCGGTTCGCTTCGCCAAGCGAGCAGCGTTTGAAGTTTCGAATTACGACCCTTCAAACGCTGCTCGTCGGTTCAGTGGACGTCGCATCCACGCCACTGATTTAAAATTCATTTAATTTCCGAAAAAACTGGGACCTCCACGAAATGTATCGATACAACCAGTGTGTAGCCAAGAGTTGTATCGATAAATGGGCCGATTCTGTCGTGGAGAGGGTGGGCGCCAATGTCTCCACAACAAAATACATCCGTGAGACGCCGTCGATTTTTTTTTCTTCGCCGTTCCTGTTTTCCGTCAGAAATGGTCGGCCCGAACCTGCCACGTCAGTGGCGCTCGATATTAGATACAAAAAAAAAAGTTGGGGAACACGGCATCAATCTCCGCGGTTTTGGCCTAGTCGGCAAAGCTTCCCGTGCCAATGCGTTACACAAGGGAAAAACTAGGTTACTGCACTGAATACTGGAAAGGATAAATTGACAAAAGAATCCTGGTTGCCTCTCTGTCCTCATACGAGGTGTTGTGTTCCTATTCACATCGAAGATTCGAACCTACCTGGTTCCTGGCCTACCGGAGACGCAACCCTGGTTGTGGTGGTCGATGTTTTACGCCGACCTGAACGGCTGGACAGGTTTCTTTGACGCCCCGATAATCCAGGCCGTCAGAGCTCGAGAATACATCGAAATATTTGTTTCCGCGTTACTAGCTTCGCTAGGTTTGCAATAGTGACGATGGTTTGATGCTAGGAGCTGTTTTGTCTTGCATTACGAACGGTAAAACTGCTGCATGAACTTAATGCAAAGAAACATGAGAAAACATTGTTTTTCCAATTCCCATGCCGCTCGCAATGTCGTCGTTAGGACGGCTTACACCGTAGGGCCTTAACGTCAGGTCGGAGTAATCTACTGACCAGATGGACCGGCGGATGAAACGGGCGGTCATCGCTGGCCGTCACATGTTTCGGAAGTAGTTTCTTCGAAGAGGAGCTTCCCAGACCTACCTGTCCTCGACGTCGCCGAATATCGTGGCGGCTGGTCAGGTCGTCGCCTCGCATAAGGGTGCGTTTGGATTACGTCGCATTGGCCGTACTGTCCTCGAAACCTGTGGGACGTCCAGTTCATCGTTCTGTCTCGCGTGTGCGACCGCGGAAGTCGTACGTCCGGTGGCTGTCCTCGAGTTTTGCGCGGACGCTCGATCGCACGGTTGTGCGATTTGAGTAAGGCTCACGTTGTGCGCCCGTGGGCAGCTGGAGGACGTCGCACGGTTGTGCGACGTAATCCAACCATACCCTAAGTTTGCCCTACTGGAAAAAGTCAGCGACGCTGCAGTTGAGGTCGACATTTCCTCGGCCTTGGCTTACCTTGCTCCTGCCCAGGGAACAGTGGGAAGGAGCAGCAGGCACCGACCAGTCGAGGCGCAGGTTGGTGGTCGAGGCCTGGAGGAGGTAGGGTTCGGGTTTAAGGGAAAAGGTGCTACGGCTGCTTCAGCATGGCTGGTAAAAGTCGAGGGAAGGAGAGGAGGTCCCCGGGAGGAGGGATCGCGGCAGGGGGACGCAAGGACATGAAAGGTGGCGGTTCTGGCAAAAGAGGCGGCGGAAGTGGCGGCGGCAGCGGTGGCAGCGGCACTTCGAATCTCTTCGAGCAGCTATGGCAGCGGCGGAAGTTCGACGTGCTGGGGAAGAAGGTGAAGGGCGGCTCAGGTCCAGGTTCAGGTTCAAGTTCAGCTACGCGCGCCAACGCCCGGTCGCTGGGCAAGGCCAGGAGCGAGGCGGTAGAGCGGCGTCGTGCCACGCTGCTGCAGGAGTACGCCAACCGCGGCAAAGAAAATGCGTTTTTCGACCGCAGGTTCGGGGAGGGCGACGACGACATTCCGGAGGAGGAGAAGGCCATCGTGCGGTTCCAGAAGGAGCGGCAGGTGGGCTGCTTTGCCTTGCCTTGGCTTGCCCTGCTTTGCTTTGCTCTGCCTTGCTTGCATCGAACACGAATGGATAACTAGAAATGTAGACGCCGTGCAAAACGCAGTGGACTCGATTATCCAGAAGGAGCGGCAGCAGCCAGGTTGCCCTGCTTTGCTTTGCCCTGGATCCAATCCAACACAGCTACCCAAAGCTCTATG
>SZWC01035134.1:0-11920 GCA_023375785.1 Penium margaritaceum | reverse complement strand
TTGCCACGCGATACACCTCTCGCGGCTCTCCTGCTTCCCGCCCCGCATTAGGGAAGGGGCGGAGATACACCAAGTGGCCTTCTTTGATAGGCCCGTGGTTCAGCCGTCGATTGGCTGCATCGCATCCGCGCCACGCAGCGACTGAGCCCCTCAACCGCGCCTCTGCTCTCATGGCCCGCGTTCTTTCACAGCGCTCGCGGAACCATTCTGCGACCTCCTTGTCCCGTTCCTCCTCCGTGCGCTGTCCCTGTTCCTCGTCTTCAAGTGGTAGCCTCAGCGGCTTCTGCGGCATGCCCAGCGCAGCTCGTGGGGGCTGCCCAAGGAGCAGCATGTGGGGTGAGAAGGAGGTTGCGCGGCTGGGTGTTGTGTTGATGAAGTGTGCCGTCTTCTTCAGTGTTTCTGTCCAACTGCCACCTTCCGCGGTGGCCACTGCACGTTCCAATATCTCGTGCACCCGCTCCACTTGCCCCTGGGATTCTGGCCTGTACCGCCCGGAGTGTACATGGCGGACCCCCCACTCTTCCAGCTCCTCTCTGAAGGCCCCCATGAATTCGGTGCCATTGTCGCTGTGTACCACGCTGCATCCACCAAAGCGGTAAAAGATCTCTTCGCGGATGAACTTTGCCGCAGTCACGGAGCTCTTGTTGGACACAGCGCGGACCCAGATGTACTTGGTGAAGTGGCACACCGCCACGATCCAGTATCGGTTCCCTTGGTCGCGGTGCGCCCGGGGGCCGTGGAAGTCGATGATGATCTTCTCGAGTGGCTCACCAATGGGGGATGGTCGGAACATCGGCTGGTCCCGCGGTGTGGTTTTCCGCGCTCGCTCGCAGGGAGCGCAGTGTTGCACCACCTCCTTGATGAGGGCCGCCAGATTCGGCACATGGATAATGGGTGTCAGGCGGTCTTTCAACGCCTGCATGCCGGTGTGATGATGGCGATGGTAGGCCTCCACCACTGCCTTCTGTAGCGTGGGCGGTGGCACCCATAGGACGCGCGGAATAGTTTTCCAGAGGCGGCCATCCTCCCACGCGTAATGTTCACACAGACGAGCCAGGTCGTCCTTTTTCCTCCGATCGAATTCTACGCCCAGCCGTGTTTCCAGATCCGCGTAGACCTTCTGCGCCTCCGCCTTCTGCTGCTCCTTGCTGCTGGCGCGGAGCAGGATATGAGCAGTCTGCCAGATGCGCCAGTCCTGCGTTTCCACGGGCCCCTTTCTCCCTGCCTTCTCTACCACCACTTCCCCTGGTTTGCGCTTTGTCTCTGGCGCCCTTGCCGGCAGTCCGCGTGCTCGCCGTTCATCCTGCTCCACTCTCATTGCCTCGAGCTTCTTGCGGTTGTCTTCATCATACACCGGTGGCTCCCTGTCCCACGAATCGGGTGCAGGAAACAGCCGGAGAATCCCGACTGCCCGGAGCTCTCCTTCATCCCACTGGTCCCGCAACCTTGTCTCAGTGAGTCCACTTGGGCGTTTGCCGCGTCCACCAGCGCGGTGCACCTCGATCACTTCCTCCTTCTGCTGCGGGGCCACGCCTGGGGCTCGCAGCAGCCCCCGGCTTCGTGTGATGGGCTGCCCCTCTTCTGACTCCCCTGGGGACTCACTGATCTCTGAGACCACCACCACCGTTGCCTCTTTCTCCGCACGCCCCTTTCGATCTGCCTCTCCGCGGATGTCAGTCGCAGTTGTTCCTCCCAAGGCTGGGCGTAGCGGAGCAGGTACCATTTCCACGGGTAGCTGAATTTTTCGGAAGACTGCCATCAGGAGTTCCGCCGCTTGTGCTGCGTCTCGCTGGGCCTGTGCCAGCTGTTCAGGGGTAACACTCGCACTGGAGCCTTCTTGTGTGCGAGCCTGCTTCTGCCGCCTTGGCTCCGCGACCGTTGCCGCACCCGCCTTCCTTTTCCCTTTCGGGGCGGGAGTAGTTGTCTCTGGGAGAGTCAGCTCCGGCTCCTTGCCTCGGCCGGTATCCGCCGCCGGTGCTGCCGCTCTTGTTTGGCTGACCGTCGCCGCGGCTTTCTTCATCACCATTGCCACTTGGGCCCTGAGTTGGGCCTTCCGCCGGAGGGAGCCAGCAGATGGCTCCAGGCAGTGGCGCTTGGCATCATCTCTGTGCTCGTCTGTCGTCTGCCTCCCCTCTGTTGCTCTAGCTAAGGCCATTCTTTATGAGGTCTCTGCCGCGGTGCCACCCATTCCTGCTCCGGCTGCTTCTATAGCTACTTGCGTGGCTACCGCTGCCTGTGCTGTGCTGGCAGTTGCCTCCGTCACCACTGCTGCTGCCCTCCCCGTTGCCGCCACCGCTGCCCCTACTACTGCCGCTGCGGCTGCCTCTGCTTCCGCTGCTGCTGCCGCCGCTTCTGCCTCCACCGCGATTTCCTTTGTGAGCTGCTCCGCAGCTCCTTTGTCTGCCTCGGCCGCCGCCTCCCGTCCCTGGGCCGCTCGAGTTTCTGCCACCGCGGGCTCCGCGGCAACCCGCTCGGTTTCGGCTGGGTCTTCCTCCCATGCCTTCCGTAAGCGTTCTTGCATCCGCTGCAGTTGAAGGGTGGGTTGGGCATATTCTCGTGCCTCGTCCACTTCCGCATCTCGCCTGCTTTTTTCCTCTCGGCATATCTCAGCCGCCTCCTTAGCCCAGTGTCGCACTTCCTCCTCCCTGAGCTGAAGCTTCTGTCCCTGCACCGCAGTCCATAGCCCTCCTGCAACTGCTGCTGCAATTCTGGTGCGTGGAATGTTTTGCAACGTCAGCCTCCAGCACTTCTCCATAGCCGCCATCCACTGTCCCTCGGGCACCTGAGTATCGGCCATCCGCGACTGCTCCTCTTGCGGATACTGGGTGCTGCACCTAGCGTAAGCGAGGTTGAGCAAGTATCCCCACTTCCACTCATCCGCTGCGGACCTTCGTCGTGGGGCCTCCGCCGATCCTGGTGTCTGGTCGTTCAGCTGGTAGAGGATGAGGGCTCTGGCCCTTTCCTGGAGCAAATGTGCGTATCGCTTTTCTGGACTGCTGCGCTGGTCTTTCCGCACCCTGGTCCACCACACGCGGGCGGCCTCCAAAGATGGATCTGGTCGCACGGTATCCAGGAGCTCCGCGACCCCTGTCATATCACTTGCCAGCCTCGGGTTGACGCTCAAGATATCCCTTAGTGCCAAGACAAGGCGTTCTGCACCTGCTGTCTCCAGCAGTTGCACCTGCCTTTCGTGTAGTCCCAAGGTTAGCGCTCCCATTGCCGCTCCCTTCAGCACCACCTGCCACATCTTGCCGAACAATGAATCCGTGAATTCCGCGCGGATTACCTCCGGGACTTCCGCCAGCAGTTGGAGCATGACGCTGCTCACAATTTCCAGCAACAAAGCTGTCTTGGGCTGCTCTCCGCTGTCTCCTGAGCTTTCTTCAAGGTAGGTTTGTGCTCCTTCCATAACCGTTCCTGCACCCAGGAGGGGGCGCGCGGATTGCCGGGTTGGGCTGCTCCGTGAGGTCGGTGGCGAATGGGAGAGCGCCATTGCTGCCGCGGAAGGAACTGGGGCGGTCAGTATCTGGGTTTTGTCCTGCGGGCTGGGTGTTGGCGTGGCAGCTCCTCCGGTTGTGCCCTTCGATACTTCTGCTGCGGGCTCCACACGCCGGAAGGTCCGCGTTGGAGGTGTGTTCATAGCCGGGCTCTGCTGCGACGAGCCTGTCGACCTTGCCGTATTTGGCGTAGCTTGTGCTGGTGTTTGTTCCGCGGAGCTGGACCGTATCGGGTTTGCTGCCATCGTTGGTGGGGTTCGTGTCAGGGTTGTCCCTGTGACGGGGCTGGGCCGCGGTGAGGCCGCAGGCGCTGCTGGTGTAGCTGTTACTGGTGTTGGGGGTGTTCCTGCCACAGGGTTGAGTCGGGACGCGCCTTCAGCGGCCGCGTGTGGTATTCTCGTTGTGGGCCCCGTCCGTGGTGTGGCTGCTGGTGGTGTCGGCGTCCGTGTCGATTGGTGTCCTGTGTTCGTGTTGAGAGCAGGGCGACGCAGCTGACGTTGGGAAGGTTCACCCCCCCGCGACAAAGGCGCGGACCCCGTGCCTTGCCGGCGGGCCATGTCGTGGGTTTCGCGAATGGGAGCCGAGCTGCGCGTGACCCGGCGAGTGTGTCGAGCACTAGTAGGATCTGAGTCGGAGGTGAGAAGAGGCGGGCAGAGGGCGGGTCGAGGCAAGGTGAAGAGTGGAGTAAAGGAACGAGTACCGGAACTGGAAATGAGGCTGAGGATGCCGGCACCGAGCAATATATCCGCTTGGTGCGGCGCGAGCCAGTCCGCCGCAAGGAGCATGTCATAGGTGCGGACATCGCACACCTGCACGGTGTGCGGTGCATGCACATTGGCAACCTGGATGGGGAGATCCACAATCTGCCCGATGGGTGCATCGATGGCACCGGTGGAAATGGAGAAGCGGAGCCGAGTGGGCATCATAAGATGGGGTAAGCGCAGGGTGCGGACTATCCGCAGCGCGATGGTGGTGTGGGTGGCGCCGGTATCCACGACTGCCACGAACTTCCGACCACATATCCATACATGGCACCATGCCACATGGACTGCTGCAGGTGATGGCGGACCGGGGATTAGCGGAGCAGGAGCCCACGTGCATGGCGCGCTGCAGGCCTCCTCCCGGACGCGGGAGTGGGTCGTGAGGATTGCATGAGCAACCATGCGGACGCCGGGAGCGCGGGTGCAGGAGAGGTTGATGCCGACCGGAGTGAGGGATGGATTCGAGGAGGAGAAGAGGGCTTGGATGCGGTGCGCTGAGTCCGGGGAATGAAGGAGGAAGTCCACCAGGGAGAGGGGATGACGTGTATCGAGAAGTGGGGAGGCAGAGGGTGGCGGCACAGGGGCAGTGCCGACCAACACAGCGGAGGGGGTCCGCTGGGACCGAGGGAGGGAAGAACGAGGGGGAAGGTGTGTCGCTATGTCCTCGAGCGTCCATCCGCGAATGGTGGGATTGTAACGGCGGGCGAGCTGGAGGTCCGCGGGGAGAGCAGGGAGGGTTTCCGTGGTATCAAGGCAATCAGAAATACCCTGCTCAGAGAAAAGCTGGTAGGCAGCCGCGAATTCGTCTTCCGTGAATTCCCGAGCGACACCCTCCCACTGAGGCTCGACATCCGCGGGGACAGGGGGACCTGCATCGGAGGGCTCAGGGGAATCATCATGCGGATCCGCTGGGTGCGGCCAGTCTGCGCGGGGAAGGCGGCTGAGAGCATCGGCGTTGCGGTTGGCCAGGGCTGGCTGATATTTAATCTTCATGTTGTACCCTTGCAGGAGAAGGGCCCACTTGGCCAAGATGCCCTCATGGTTCTGCGTCGTGAGGAGCCACTGTAATGCTTGATGGTCGGTGAGAACAGTGAAGGTCTTGCCATTCTTGATGTAGTCGCGAAAGTGCTGGAGGGCCCATAGTACCGCCAAGCACTCGCCCTTCACTGGAGGATAGTTCCGCTCCCCATCAGTGAGGGCGCGGCTGGCATAGGCAATCACTCGCTGGACCGGCTCCTGTACCGATTGGGACAATACCGCGCCAAGGCCGTCCCGCGACCAGTCGGTGGTGATGGAGAAGGGGAGGGTGAAGTCGGGGAATTCGAGCATGGGGGCAGTTACCAGCCGATGTTTGATCTCCACCCACGCAGCGGCGTACTCCGGAGTCCAGTCGAAGGGGATGTCCTGATGGGTTAGCTGCTGCAGCGGACGGATGATGCGTGCGTGGTCGCGAACGAACTTGCGGTAGAAGGAGACGAAGCCGAGGAAGATCTTGACCTGTCCCGCGGTCGTGGGCTGACGCCNGCCTTGAGCTTGAGGTTCGCAGCGCGGAGGGCGGAGAAGACAGCAGTGAGGGAGGAGAAGAGATCCGCGAAGCTATGGGCCGCGACCATGATATCGTCGATATAGCAGCTAACATTGGGGATGCCGCGGAGGGTAGAATCCATGACGCGCTGAAACGTGGCGCTGGCATTGCGGAGGCCAAAAGGCATGCGGGTAAAGGTGTAGAGGCCGTCGGGGGTGACAAAGGCCGTCTTGGCCATGGAATCCGGGTGCATTGGGACGGCATGGAAGGCCGCTTTGACGTCCAGTTTGGCAAACCATCCGCGCCCCTGCTGACGTTCTTGAATATCAACAATCAGCGGCATGGGGTAGGCATCTTCTTCTGTGACGCGGTTCAAGTCGCGGAAGTCGACGCAGAAGCGTTTGGAACCATCCGGCTTCCCGACGATCACCAAATTAGCCCGCCAGGGGCTGACGACGGGAACAATCACACCCTGCGCCTTCAATTCCGCTAGGCCCTCATTGATAATCTGTTCCTGATCCGGGAGAATCCGGCGGACTTTCTGCTTGATGGCTGTCGCCGTGCCTGTGTTGATGACATGGGATGCCTTGACAGCACCCAGGTCTGTCGCGGATCCAGCAAAGATGTCAGCAAATGAATCAAGGAGGTCCCTGAAGTCCTGCTTCTGGGCGGCGGAGAGGCGGGGGTGCAGGATGTGATCCCATCGTGGGGGTGGGGGCGGCAGCTGCTCGCGGATAGGGTAGAAGTCATCGTCCTTGTCCAGGGGAAGGCCCTGTCCAAACGCTTGTTCACTTTGGTGCCAGAGTCCCAGAAGGTTCGCCCGCACCCCCGGTTCTACGTTCTCCGCGGAATGTTCACGCCACTCCGTGACAGGCATTTGTTCTGCATCGAGGATAGGCTCTGCTGGGGAACGGGCACGCGCATCTTCCTGCGCCGCATCTGAGAGGGAGAAAGGTGAAGTGTTGGAGACTGGCACCGTTGCGCGGTCTCCCACCGTGATGAGGGCGTACTCTTTCGTGCCCGAGGCGGAGGTGAGTTGCATGACACCAAGGGAGAACAGGAGATTGCCCTGGCGCGGAAGAAGATAGTCCATGCCCAGGAGGACGTCGTAGGTCCGAGCCTGTGTCACTTGGACATCCATCGGTTCGTGCAGAGTACCCACCTGCAAGGGTAATCCCAACACTTCACCATCTCCGTAATCCATGCCGCCTGCGGAGTTGCTGAACAGTCGCCGTGTCGTGAGGATGCGGTCCGCCCACCCAACGAGGCAGAGGACACGGATAGCCACAGTGGTATGGGTAGCCCCGGTGTCGATGATGGCCAGGAACTTACGAACACAGATCCAGACTACGCAACAGGCCACCTCATAATGGCGGTCATCGTGGCGGGGTGGTTCCAGAGGCTGTGGTGCCCAGCCCCAATCCATCTCCTCTGTGGTTAGCGCAGGAGGAGCCTCTGCTACCATCCGCCGGGTGTTCTGGGTGCCGTTGGGCGGAGTGGTGCAGGCGAGGGAGATACCGACGGTCTGGAGGCGATGATTAGCCCGGTTGAATTCCTCTCGGAGCCGCGGAGCCAGTTCGGGATGGAGTCGGAGGAAGTCGAAGAAGTTGACGGAGGCGATGGGGGTAGTAAAGGGTTTGTCCACAGGATCCGCGGAATCAGCTGTAAGTGTGGAGGTGGGATAAGGTGTAGGTGCGGCGGTCGCGACGGCTGGGTACGCCGCAGGCGTGGGGTTCGTGGAGCGGCGCTTGTCCGTTGGGCGCACGGAACGGGCGGCGACGGCCTCCTGCAGCCGGGCTTCAGCGGCTTCCGCTCGTTGCCATAGGTCCTCCTGGAGCTTTGCGGCCTCCTGCAGATCCCACCCGCGGAGCTGAACTTGACGGGCTCGCGTGATGAGTTCAGTCTCCTCAGGCATTGGTGCCACTTCAGTAGTCTCATCCTCTGCCATAGGTAACCCCAGCTTCACATTGCGAGCGCCGGCTGTAGGGTTCGGTGGCGGGTTTGGCAAGATACCTTGACCCGTTGTCTGAGTCGCGGAGTCTTGCCCAGTGGGGGGTGGAAGCGGTGGCTGCAGCTGCTGCTGTTGCTGCCGCTGATGCTGCTGTTGCTGGCCCGTCCATGCCTGGTTGTAGTATTGCTGCCATTGCTGGGCCATGGGATCCTGAGAAGCTGGCTCAGGGCGCGGAGCCATTTGTCGCTTGCGAGGGCAGTCCCGAGCAATGTGTTCCAGGCTCTGGCAGGTGTAGCAAGCTTTCGGCTTCGGCTGAGGCGGAATGTGTGAAGATGAGGGTGCAGGGGTGTCCCCGCCTTGGTATTGTCTGGTTGACCGTTGTCGGGTGAAGATGGCTGTAGCGTCCCGTACCGCGTCTTGAAGGGACAGATATCGTTCAGCGATCATGAGGCTGCTAATCTCATCCAGAAGTGCGCGGATGAGGTTCTGCAGCAGGACCCACAGCGGCAATCCTTCTCCCTGTGGATTCTTGGCCACCGAAGCCCAGGTCAAGAACTGATCCAAGAACCTGCGGATATCATCCTCCTTGCGCATGACCTCCTTTTCAATCTTCCGCAGTGCTTCCTCCTTGGTCACATGTTTGAAGCGTTCGATGAGTGCGCGTGCATTGCCAAACTCTTCGAAAGACGGGAAGGGTGCGCGTGCATTGTACCAATCTGATGCGGCGCCTTGAAGGTGCAGTTCTGCGGTGGCGAGGCAAAGATCAGGCGGAATTCGGCCGATGCTGGTATAAAGGGTGACCTGCTTGAGCCAGACCCAGGGGTCTTCCTCCGGAGTGCCTTTGAAGGAGTCCAGCCGGGGAATATTGGCTGGCTCAGAGCGGATGTACTGCAGCTGCGGGATAGTGCTGCGGTTAGTCGTCAATGCAGTCACAGCATGTGGGGTGGGTATGGTTGCAGTAGGGGCCGCGGAGTATCCAGTTAGAGGGATCGACATCTGAGGTTGCCCCGCGGGCGTATGAAGGTTTGCTTGTGTGGGTGGGAGAGGCATGTACCAGGAAGAGGGAGTGGGTGCTGAGGCGGTGTAGGGAGTGGAGAAGAATGCCGTCCCAGGCGGCAGAGTCTGGGTTCCTTGTATCGGTAGCGTCGCTGCCTGGGGCACCCAGTATGTTTGAGTGGTTGGGACTGCAGCCGCGGAATGGAGAGGAACCGCTGGTCCTGTGTTGGTAGTCACGTGCGGAGTCCCCTGAGGCTGGTGCAGGGTCAAATACAGATGGTTCTGTGCAGTGGGCTGTGACAAGGGCATCAAGATCTGAGGGGTTGCTCCGATTGGCGTGGGTCCCGCAAGCTGCTGATGGGGAATCTGCTGATAGGCGGGCATGGGTGGTTGCGGTGGCAAATTGGTCATCGTCATCGGCGGCATCGTTCCCATTGGTGTTGGGCCCGCCTGCTGCTGAGTCTAGGCTACCCACAGGGGTGGTGTGACCGCGGGAGGCTGCGTCACGGAAATCGGCTGGGCTCCGCCTCCGAACGTCTGCTGCAGTGGAGGTTGGCCCATGTTTCCCTGATGGGTTGTATTCCCTCCATGCGGGGTCATCTGTTGTGTGTGCTGCGTGCTTGCGGAAGGCCTCGTCGCCATCCTTGCTTGCATCATCAGCTGCTGTGGTGGATGGGCCAGCTGTTGTAATCCCGCCACAGGCACGTGTTGCATAGTTCCGGTTGGCATGGTATTGACCATCACCTGCTGCTGTGGTGGTGCATTTGGTGTAGATTGCTGCGGGTGCGCCGCGGTAGGCAGGGTGCCCAGGCTCGACTGTGGCATCGTCACTTGCAGCGCGGGTAGCGGTGGCGCTGCCCCTACTTGTTGGCCTCCCATGTGTTGCTGNTCCCCGGGCAGCTGCGGTGGAGGCTCCACATCTTGTGGCATCCCAAAGGCAGGGGCTGATGATCCCACCTGCTGCAGTTGCGCGGAGATCTGCTGCTCGTCCGATGTTGGTGCCTCGAGGATCCCTGAATCCTCGGGGCTCAACGGCAAGGGTTGCGGATGGGTTAGGAGCGCGGGCTGCGATTCCATTCTGCCAGTGATCTGCTGCTGCCTGCCACGGCGCCGGTACACCAGTCCACGATAAGCTTCGAGCTCTCCACCACCAGAGGATTCCTCCAGTGAAGGTGGTATGTCGGAGAACCACTGCGCCCCAGGTGACACATTCTGGCGCCCCTCCAGTCCCTGTTGACGCGGGGCTGATCCATGGCTGTTGGTCCCGCGGATGGTTTCCACCTCCGCGTGATCGCCCAGCGCATCCATGATTCGGCGCCAGTGCAACTGCTCCAACCAGTCGGTGACTCGCCGGTGCTGGATGAGCAGGTCGGGGCCTGGTGAGGAGCTGACTGGTGTGCGGGACAGCGCCGGCGAGGCGTCCCTGCTCCCCGCGTAGGTTGCGGCCCGGCGTGGCAAGAAGCACCGCGCTGATGGCTGCTGCTGCAATCGCCCGATATCCTGATGCACAAAGCTGGCCGCCGACATCAACGACTGATCTAAAGGTCACGTGTAGGTCTGCTTGTCGAAGAGCAAAGAATTGTCCACGCTCACCGCACCATGACACTGACGCCCCCAATTTCACCGCGTTTTTCAAGACTCTGTCCCAGAGTTTCATCGACGCAGCAGTCGTGTGAACTTTTCTTGTGGACCCGGCCGCTGCCGGTGTTGACAAGGGCGGCAATATGCCTCCACCTCCCCGCCCTTCCGCTGGTATCGCGCGGAACATTCCTGATGCACGTACAGGTGGCATCCCTCGCATCGGGCTCCCGTGGTGATATCTTCTGCACCCAGTCTTCTCTTGCAGGAAGAGCAGTGCGGGATCCGCTCATACGTCCTGCAACTGGTGCAGCGGTACACCACCTGCCCTTCTTCGTTCCTTCCCACCTCAGCGGCACACTCCGCGTGGGCCCATCCTCCGCAGTGNTTTCCCACCGAGGGCTGTTCCGCGGAATGCGAGCCTGGACCTCCGCGTAGGCACCTCACCGATGCGTAATGCTCCGCGGCCCACTTCTTCCCACACGGGAGTCCACCACCCTGTGGCGTCCGACTCCTTTCCGCGGAACCCTGTTCCGCAGACATGTGTAAGCAAGGGGCACCGCCGGCAGCTCACCGCACTCGGACTTTTGGTCCTTGACGCACTTGGACCACAATCCGCAGATCAAGCTCAGGAGCAACGGAATGCAAGAGGGCGATGAACAGGAGTAGAAGTAGGCAAATGTCTTAGGTAAAACTTGAATGCGGAGTACATGAGTCACTCAGAAGGCAAGCAAGTCTCATCCCTTGTGCTACTGCTAGTGAAGCCCTTTTCTACTCGGGAATCCGCGCGGCGTGTCTACACGCTGGCGGTCTCATCCCTCTCGTACCATTCTTCTTCCTTCTCCCTGGACTCCACGTGGTACGACTACGCACCTCGGGTCTCACACACACACTACTTGTCCTCTGTTAGCTACTTTCTTCATCCGCGGCTCGCGCACGTGGTTCTTCGTGTTCTTCCTTCAACCTTCGTTCTTCGCGGTGCGTCCCCCTAAACTTCTCCGTGATTGATGCTGGGTTCCTGATGCTGATTGGTCGCTCCTCCCGCGATTGCTCGGTTCCTCCGCTGTCCAGTCTGTACACCCTGTCAGTGACCGCGGATCCTTCCGTGGCTTGCCCCTGTTCTCTTTGCACCGCTGGTCTTCCCGCCTTCTCGTCCCGCCTTCCCCTAGGTGCCTGGTTAGAGAGTCCGCCGCAGACTAGTTGTGTTCGTCCGCGGCGGCCTTCCTGTGGTCACTCCAATCCCTGCCCTTCTTGATTCCGCGCCATCCTTTCGCTCAACCGCGTCCGCGGGAGCCAGCATCCCTGCGCGGATCTGATGCGGCACCAACTCCTTCTTCCGCGGGGAATCTCTGCTGCGGAGCTGCGGTGGAATCGCGCGTGACACACAAGGCACAAGGCACAAGGCACAAGGCGCAAGGCACAAGGAACAAGGCACAAGGCACAAGGCACAAGGCACAAGGCACAAGGCACGAGGCACAAGGCACAAAGAACAAGTAACAAGGCACATGGCAAAAGGTACAAGGTACAAGGCACAAGGCACAAGGCACAAGGGACGAGGCACATTGGACAAAGCACAAGGCACAAGGCACAAGGCACAAGGCACAAGGCAAAA
>SZWC01035130.1:0-17405 GCA_023375785.1 Penium margaritaceum | reverse complement strand
CTGCAACCAATTCGCACCACCGTGAATCCAATTCCCACCACTCCGCAGCCAGTTCTCACCACTCCGCAACAATTTCGCACCACTCCGCAACCAGTTCGCACCACTCCGCAACCAGTTCGCACCACTCCGCATCCAGTTTGCACCACTCCGCAACCAGTTCGCAACACTCCGCAACCAGTTCGCACTATTCTGCAACCAGTTCCAACCGCTCCGCAACCAGTTCGCACCGCTCCGCAACCAGTTCGCACTGCTCCGCAACCAGTTCGCACCACTCTGCAACCAGTTCGCACGACTTTGCAACCAGTAAGCACCAATCCGCAACCAGTTCGCACCACTCCACAACCAGTTCGCACCACACCTCAACCAGTTCGCACAACTCCGCAACCAGTTCGCACCACTCCGCAACCAGTTTGCACCACTCCGCAACCAGTTCGCACCACTCCGCAACAAGTTTGCACCACTCCGCAACCAGTTTGCACCACTCCGGACCAGTTCGAACCATTCCGAAACCAGCTCGCACCACTCCGCAACCAGTTCGCACCACTCCGCAACCAATTTGCACCACTCCACAACCAGTTCGCACCATGCGCAACCAGTTCGCACCACTCCGGCACCAGTTCGTACCACTCCGCAACCAGTTCGCACGACTCCGCAACCAGTTCGCACCACAGTGCAAGCAGTTCGCACCACTCTGCAACCAATTCGCACCACTCCGCAACCAATTTGCACCACTCCACAACCAGTTCGCACCATGCGCAACCAGTTCGCACCACTCCGGCACCAGTTCGTACCACTCCGCAACCAGTTCGCACGACTCCGCAACCAGTTCGCACCACAGTGCAAGCAGTTCGCACCACTCTGCAACCAATTCGCACCACTCCGCAACCAATTTGCACCACTCCACAACCAGTTCGCACCATGCGCAACCAGTTCGCACCACTCCGGCACCAGTTCGTACCACTCCGCAACCAGTTCGCACGACTCCGCAACCAGTTCGCACCACAGTGCAAGCAGTTCGCACCACTCTGCAACCAATTCGCACCACTCCGCAACCAATTTGCACCACTCCACAACCAGTTCGCACCATGCGCAACCAGTTCGCACCACTCCGGCACCAGTTCGTACCACTCCGCAACCAGTTCGCACGACTCCGCAACCAGTTCGCACCACAGTGCAAGCAGTTCGCACCACTCTGCAACCAATTCGCACCACTCCGCAACCAATTTGCACCACTCCACAACCAGTTCGCACCATGCGCAACCAGTTCGCACCACTCCGGCACCAGTTCGTACCACTCCGCAACCAGTTCGCACGACTCCGCAACCAGTTCGCACCACAGTGCAAGCAGTTCGCACCACTCTGCAACCAATTCGCACCACTCCGCAACCAATTTGCACCACTCCACAACCAGTTCGCACCATGCGCAACCAGTTCGCACCACTCCGGCACCAGTTCGTACCACTCCGCAACCAGTTCGCACGACTCCGCAACCAGTTCGCACCACAGTGCAAGCAGTTCGCACCACTCTGCAACCAATTCGCACCACTCCGCAACCAATTTGCACCACTCCACAACCAGTTCGCACCATGCGCAACCAGTTCGCACCACTCCGGCACCAGTTCGTACCACTCCGCAACCAGTTCGCACGACTCCGCAACCAGTTCGCACCACAGTGCAAGCAGTTCGCACCACTCTGCAACCAATTCGCACCACTCCGCAACCAATTTGCACCACTCCACAACCAGTTCGCACCATGCGCAACCAGTTCGCACCACTCCGGCACCAGTTCGTACCACTCCGCAACCAGTTCGCACGACTCCGCAACCAGTTCGCACCACAGTGCAAGCAGTTCGCACCACTCTGCAACCAATTCGCACCACTCCGCAACCAATTTGCACCACTCCACAACCAGTTCGCACCATGCGCAACCAGTTCGCACCACTCCGGCACCAGTTCGTACCACTCCGCAACCAGTTCGCACGACTCCGCAACCAGTTCGCACCACAGTGCAAGCAGTTCGCACAACTCCGCAACCAGTTCGCACCACTCCACAACCAGTTCGCACCACTCTGCAACCAGTTCGCACCACTCCGCAACCAATTCGCACCACTCCGCAACCAATTCGCACCACTCTGCAACCAGTTCGCACCACTCCGCAACCAATTCGCACCACTCCGCAACCAGTTCGCACCACTCTGCAACCAGTTCCCACCACTCCGCAGCCAATTTCCACCAATCCAAAGCCAATTCCCACCACTCCGCAGCCAATTCCCACCACTGCAAAGCCAATTCCCACCACTCCGCAGCCAGTTGGCACCGCTCCGTAACCAGTTCGCACCACTCCGTTACCAGTTCGCACCACTCCGCAACCAGTTGGCACCTCTCCGCATCCAGTTCGCACAGCTCCGCAACCAGCTCGCACCACTCTGCTACCAGTTTGTACCACTCCTCACCCAGTTCGCACCACTCCGCAACCAGTTTGCACCACTCTGCAACCAGTTCGTACCACTCCACAACCAGTTCGCACCACTCCACAACCAGTTCGCACCACTCCGCAACCAGTTCGCACCACTCCGCAACCAGTTCGCACCACTCGGCAACCAGTTCGGACCACGCCGCAACCACTTCGCACCACTCCGCCACCAGTTCGCACCACTCGGCAACCAGTTCGGACCACGCCGCAACCACTTCGCACCACTCCGCCACCAGTTCGCACCACTCGGCAACCAGTTCGGACCACGCCGCAACCACTTCGCACCACTCCGCCACCAGTTCGCACCACTCGGCAACCAGTTCGGACCACGCCGCAACCACTTCGCACCACTCCGCCACCAGTTCGCACCACTCGGCAACCAGTTCGGACCACGCCGCAACCACTTCGCACCACTCCGCCACCAGTTCGCACCACTCGGCAACCAGTTCGGACCACGCCGCAACCACTTCGCACCACTCCGCCACCAGTTCGCACCACTCGGCAACCAGTTCGGACCACGCCGCAACCACTTCGCACCACTCCGCCACCAGTTCGCACCACTCGGCAACCAGTTCGGACCACGCCGCAACCACTTCGCACCACTCCGCCACCAGTTCGCACCACTCGGCAACCAGTTCGGACCACGCCGCAACCACTTCGCACCACTCCGCCACCAGTTCGCACCACTCGGCAACCAGTTCGGACCACGCCGCAACCACTTCGCACCACTCCGCCACCAGTTCGCACCACTCGGCAACCAGTTCGGACCACGCCGCAACCACTTCGCACCACTCCGCCACCAGTTCGCACCACTCGGCAACCAGTTCGGACCACGCCGCAACCACTTCGCACCACTCCGCCACCAGTTCGCACCACTCGGCAACCAGTTCGGACCACGCCGCAACCACTTCGCACCACTCCGCCACCAGTTCGCACCACTCGGCAACCAGTTCGGACCACGCCGCAACCACTTCGCACCACTCCGCCACCAGTTCGCACCACTCGGCAACCAGTTCGGACCACGCCGCAACCACTTCGCACCACTCCGCCACCAGTTCGCACCACTCGGCAACCAGTTCGGACCACGCCGCAACCACTTCGCACCACTCCGCCACCAGTTCGCACCACTCGGCAACCAGTTCGGACCACGCCGCAACCACTTCGCACCACTCCGCCACCAGTTCGCACCACTCGGCAACCAGTTCGGACCACGCCGCAACCACTTCGCACCACTCCGCCACCAGTTCGCACCACTCGGCAACCAGTTCGGACCACGCCGCAACCACTTCGCACCACTCCGCCACCAGTTCGCACCACTCGGCAACCAGTTCGGACCACGCCGCAACCACTTCGCACCACTCCGCCACCAGTTCGCACCACTCGGCAACCAGTTCGGACCACGCCGCAACCACTTCGCACCACTCCGCCACCAGTTCGCACCACTCGGCAACCAGTTCGGACCACGCCGCAACCACTTCGCACCACTCCGCCACCAGTTCGCACCACTCGGCAACCAGTTCGGACCACGCCGCAACCACTTCGCACCACTCCGCCACCAGTTCGCACCACTCGGCAACCAGTTCGGACCACGCCGCAACCACTTCGCACCACTCCGCCACCAGTTCGCACCACTCGGCAACCAGTTCGGACCACGCCGCAACCACTTCGCACCACTCCGCCACCAGTTCGCACCACTCGGCAACCAGTTCGGACCACGCCGCAACCACTTCGCACCACTCCGCCACCAGTTCGCACCACTCGGCAACCAGTTCGGACCACGCCGCAACCACTTCGCACCACTCCGCCACCAGTTCGCACCACTCGGCAACCAGTTCGGACCACGCCGCAACCACTTCGCACCACTCCGCCACCAGTTCGCACCACTCGGCAACCAGTTCGGACCACGCCGCAACCACTTCGCACCACTCCGCCACCAGTTCGCACCACTCGGCAACCAGTTCGGACCACGCCGCAACCACTTCGCACCACTCCGCCACCAGTTCGCACCACTCGGCAACCAGTTCGGACCACGCCGCAACCACTTCGCACCACTCCGCCACCAGTTCGCACCACTCGGCAACCAGTTCGGACCACGCCGCAACCACTTCGCACCACTCCGCCACCAGTTCGCACCACTCGGCAACCAGTTCGGACCACGCCGCAACCACTTCGCACCACTCCGCCACCAGTTCGCACCACTCGGCAACCAGTTCGGACCACGCCGCAACCACTTCGCACCACTCCGCCACCAGTTCGCACCACTCGGCAACCAGTTCGGACCACGCCGCAACCACTTCGCACCACTCCGCCACCAGTTCGCACCACTCGGCAACCAGTTCGGACCACGCCGCAACCACTTCGCACCACT
This sequence comes from Penium margaritaceum, assembly GCA_023375785.1. Classification (NCBI taxonomy): domain Eukaryota; kingdom Viridiplantae; phylum Streptophyta; class Zygnematophyceae; order Desmidiales; family Peniaceae; genus Penium; species Penium margaritaceum. The sequence goes on along the minus strand of SZWC01035130.1, from coordinate 12,564 downwards.
CCGCCACCAGTTCGCACCACTCCGCGACCAGTTCGGACCACGCCACAACCACTTCGCATCACTCCGCAACCAGTTCGCACCACTCCGCATCCAGTTCGCACCACTCCGCCACCAGTTCGCTCCACTACGCAACCAGTTCAAACCACACCACAACCAGTTCGCACCACACCGCAACCAGTTCGCCCCACTCCGCAACCAGTTCGCACCACTCTGTAACCAGTTCGTACCACTCCGCAACCAGTTCCCACCACTCCGCAACCTGTTCGCACCACTCCGCAACCAGTTCGCACCTCTCCGCAACCAGTTCGCGCCACTCCGCAACCAGTTCGCACCACTCCGTAACCAGTTGCACAACTCCACAACTAGTTCGCACCACTCCGCAACGAGTTCGCACCACTCCGCAACCAGTTCGCACCACTCGGCAACCAGTTCGCACCACTGTGTAACCAGTTCGTACCACTCTGCAACCAGTTCCCACCACTCCACAACCAGTTCGCACCACTCCGAAGCCAATTCCCATCACTCCGCAGCCAGTTCGCATCACTCCGTAACCAGTTCGCACCACTCCGCAACCAGTTTGCACCGCTCCGCAACCAGTTCGCACAGCTCCGGAACCAGTTCGCACCACGCTGCTACCAGTTTGTCCCACTCCTCAATGAATTCGCACCACTCCGCAACCAGTTTACGCCACTCCACAACCAGTTTGCACCACTCCGTAACCGGTTCTCAGGACTCCGCGACCAGTTCGCACCACGCCGCAACCACTTCGCACCACTCCGCCACCAGTTCGCACCACTCCGCGACCAGTTCGCACTACTCCGCAACCAGTTTGCACCACTCCGCAACCAGTTTGCACCACTCCACAACCAGTTCGCACCACTCCGCAACCAGTTCGCACCACTCCGCACCCAGTTCGCACCACTCCGCACCCAGTTCGCACCACTCCGCACCCAGTTCGCACCACTCCGCACCCAGTTCGCACCACTCCGCACCCAGTTCGCACCACTCCGCACCCAGTTCGCACCACTCCGCACCCAGTTCGCACCACTCCGCACCCAGTTCGCACCACTCCGCACCCAGTTCGCACCACTCCGCACCCAGTTCGCACCACTCCGCACCCAGTTCGCACCACTCCGCACCCAGTTCGCACCACTCCGCACCCAGTTCGCACCACTCCGCACCCAGTTCGCACCACTCCGCACCCAGTTCGCACCACTCCGCACCCAGTTCGCACCACTCCGCACCCAGTTCGCACCACTCCGCACCCAGTTCGCACCACTCCGCACCCAGTTCGCACCACTCCGCACCCAGTTCGCACCACTCCGCACCCAGTTCGCACCACTCCGCACCCAGTTCGCACCACTCCGCACCCAGTTCGCACCACTCCGCACCCAGTTCGCACCACTCCGCACCCAGTTCGCACCACTCCGCACCCAGTTCGCACCACTCCGCACCCAGTTCGCACCACTCCGCACCCAGTTCGCACCACTCCGCACCCAGTTCGCACCACTCCGCACCCAGTTCGCACCACTCCGCACCCAGTTCGCACCACTCCGCACCCAGTTCGCACCACTCCGCACCCAGTTCGCACCACTCCGCACCCAGTTCGCACCACTCCGCACCCAGTTCGCACCACTCCGCACCCAGTTCGCACCACTCCGCACCCAGTTCGCACCACTCCGCACCCAGTTCGCACCACTCCGCACCCAGTTCGCACCACTCCGCACCCAGTTCGCACCACTCCGCACCCAGTTCGCACCACTCCGCACCCAGTTCGCACCACTCCGCACCCAGTTCGCACCACTCCGCACCCAGTTCGCACCACTCCGCACCCAGTTCGCACCACTCCGCACCCAGTTCGCACCACTCCGCACCCAGTTCGCACCACTCCGCACCCAGTTCGCACCACTCCGCACCCAGTTCGCACCACTCCGCACCCAGTTCGCACCACTCCGCACCCAGTTCGCACCACTCCGCAACCAGTTCGCATCACTCCGCGACCAGTTCGCACCACTCCGCAACCAGTTTGCACCGCTCCGCAACCAGTTCGCACCGCTCCGCAACCAGTTCGCACCACTCCGCAACCAGTTACTACCACTCCGGACCAGTTCAAACGATTCCGCAACCAGCTCGCACCACTCCGCAACCAGTTCGCACCACTCCGCAACCAGTTCGCACTACTCCGCAACCAGTTCGCACCCCTCTGCAACCAGTTCGCACCACTCCACAACCAGTTCAGACCACTCCGCAACCACTTCGCACCACTCGGCAACCAGTTCGCCCCACTCCGCAACCAGTTCGCACCACTCCGCAACAAGTTCGCACCACTCCGCAACCAGTTCGCACCACTCCTTAACCAGTTCGCACAAGTCAGCAACCAGTTGCACCACTCCGCAACTAGTTCGCACCACTCCTCAACCAGTTCGAACCACTCCGCAACCAGTTCCCACAACTCCGGACCAATTCGAACCATTCCACAACCAGCTCGCACCACTCCGCAACCAGTTCACAGCACTCCGAAACCAGTTCGCAGCACTCCGCAACCAGTTCGCTCCACTCCGCAACCAGTTCGCACCACTCCGCAACCAGTTCGTACCACTCTGCAACCAGTTCGCACCATTGGGCAACCAGTTCGCACCAGTCCGCAACCAGTTCGCACCACTCCGCAACCAGTTCGCACCACTCCGCAACCAGTTCGCACCACTCCGCAACCAGTTCGTACCGCTCCGCAACCAGTTCGCACCACTCCGTAACCAGTTCGCACCACTCCACAACCAGTTCAGACCACTCCGCAACCACTTCGCACCACTCCGCAACCAGTTCGTACCGCTCCGCAACCAGTTCGCACCACTCCGTAACCAGTTCGCACCACTCCACAACCAGTTCAGACCACTCCGCAACCACTTCGCACCACTCCGCAACCAGTTCGTACCGCTCCGCAACCAGTTCGCACCACTCCGTAACCAGTTCGCACCACTCCACAACCAGTTCAGACCACTCCGCAACCACTTCGCACCACTCCGCAACCAGTTCGTACCGCTCCGCAACCAGTTCGCACCACTCCGTAACCAGTTCGCACCACTCCACAACCAGTTCAGACCACTCCGCAACCACTTCGCACCACTCCGCAACCAGTTCGTACCGCTCCGCAACCAGTTCGCACCACTCCGTAACCAGTTCGCACCACTCCACAACCAGTTCAGACCACTCCGCAACCACTTCGCACCACTCCGCAACCAGTTCGTACCGCTCCGCAACCAGTTCGCACCACTCCGTAACCAGTTCGCACCACTCCACAACCAGTTCAGACCACTCCGCAACCACTTCGCACCACTCCGCAACCAGTTCGTACCGCTCCGCAACCAGTTCGCACCACTCCGTAACCAGTTCGCACCACTCCACAACCAGTTCAGACCACTCCGCAACCACTTCGCACCACTCCGCAACCAGTTCGTACCGCTCCGCAACCAGTTCGCACCACTCCGTAACCAGTTCGCACCACTCCACAACCAGTTCAGACCACTCCGCAACCACTTCGCACCACTCCGCAACCAGTTCGTACCGCTCCGCAACCAGTTCGCACCACTCCGTAACCAGTTCGCACCACTCCACAACCAGTTCAGACCACTCCGCAACCACTTCGCACCACTCCGCAACCAGTTCGTACCGCTCCGCAACCAGTTCGCACCACTCCGTAACCAGTTCGCACCACTCCACAACCAGTTCAGACCACTCCGCAACCACTTCGCACCACTCCGCAACCAGTTCGTACCGCTCCGCAACCAGTTCGCACCACTCCGTAACCAGTTCGCACCACTCCACAACCAGTTCAGACCACTCCGCAACCACTTCGCACCACTCCGCAACCAGTTCGTACCGCTCCGCAACCAGTTCGCACCACTCCGTAACCAGTTCGCACCACTCCACAACCAGTTCAGACCACTCCGCAACCACTTCGCACCACTCCGCAACCAGTTCGTACCGCTCCGCAACCAGTTCGCACCACTCCGTAACCAGTTCGCACCACTCCACAACCAGTTCAGACCACTCCGCAACCACTTCGCACCACTCCGCAACCAGTTCGTACCGCTCCGCAACCAGTTCGCACCACTCCGTAACCAGTTCGCACCACTCCACAACCAGTTCAGACCACTCCGCAACCACTTCGCACCACTCCGCAACCAGTTCGTACCGCTCCGCAACCAGTTCGCACCACTCCGTAACCAGTTCGCACCACTCCACAACCAGTTCAGACCACTCCGCAACCACTTCGCACCACTCCGCAACCAGTTCGTACCGCTCCGCAACCAGTTCGCACCACTCCGTAACCAGTTCGCACCACTCCACAACCAGTTCAGACCACTCCGCAACCACTTCGCACCACTCCGCAACCAGTTCGTACCGCTCCGCAACCAGTTCGCACCACTCCGTAACCAGTTCGCACCACTCCACAACCAGTTCAGACCACTCCGCAACCACTTCGCACCACTCCGCAACCAGTTCGTACCGCTCCGCAACCAGTTCGCACCACTCCGTAACCAGTTCGCACCACTCCACAACCAGTTCAGACCACTCCGCAACCACTTCGCACCACTCCGCAACCAGTTCGTACCGCTCCGCAACCAGTTCGCACCACTCCGTAACCAGTTCGCACCACTCCACAACCAGTTCAGACCACTCCGCAACCACTTCGCACCACTCCGCAACCAGTTCGTACCGCTCCGCAACCAGTTCGCACCACTCCGTAACCAGTTCGCACCACTCCACAACCAGTTCAGACCACTCCGCAACCACTTCGCACCACTCCGCAACCAGTTCGTACCGCTCCGCAACCAGTTCGCACCACTCCGTAACCAGTTCGCACCACTCCACAACCAGTTCAGACCACTCCGCAACCACTTCGCACCACTCCGCAACCAGTTCGTACCGCTCCGCAACCAGTTCGCACCACTCCGTAACCAGTTCGCACCACTCCACAACCAGTTCAGACCACTCCGCAACCACTTCGCACCACTCCGCAACCAGTTCGTACCACTCCGCAACCAGTTCGCACCATTCCGCAACTAGTTTGCACCACTTCGCAACTAGTTTGCACCATTGCGCAACCAGTTTGCACCACTCCGCAACATGTTCGCACCACTCCTCAACCAGTACTCACCACTCTGCAACCAGTTCGCACCATTCCACAACCAATTGCCACCAATCCGCAACCAGTTCGCACCACTCCGCAACCAGTTTGCACCACTCCGCAACTAGTTCGAAACACTCCGCAGCCAGTTTGCACCAGTCCGCAACCAGTTCGCTCCGCTGCGCAACCAGTTTCCAGCGCTCCGCAACCAGTTCGCACTTCTCCGCAACCAGTTTGCACCAGTCGGCAACCAGTTCGCACCACTCCGCAACAAGTTCGCACCACTCCGCAACCAGTTTGCACCACTCAGCAACCCGTTGGACCACTCCGCAACCAGTTCGCACCACTCTGCAACCAGTTCACACCACTCCGCAACCAGTTCGCACCACTCCGCAACCAGTTCGCACCACTCCACAACCAGTTCGCACCACTCCGCAACCAATTCGCACCACTCCGCAACCAGTTCACACCACTCCGAAACCAGTTCGCATCATTCCGAAACCAGTTCGCACCACTCCGCAACCAGTTCGCACCACTCCGCAACCAGTTCACACCACTCCGAAACCAGTTCGCATCATTCCGAAACCAGTTCGCACCACTCCGCAACCAGTTCGCACCACTCCACAACCAGTTCGCACCACTCCCCAACCAGATCGCACCACTCCGCAACCTATTTGCACCACTCCGCAACCAGTTCGCACCACTCCGCATCAAAGTCGCACCACTCCGTAAGCAGTTCGCACCACTCCGCAACCAGTTCGCACCACTCCACAACCACTTCGCACCACTTTGCAACCACTTCGTACCACTCCGCAACCAGTTCGCAAGACTGCGCAACCAGTTCGTATCACTCCGCAACCAGTTCGCACCACTCCGTAACCAGTTCCCACCACTCTGCAACCAGTTTGCACCACTCCGCAGCCAGTTCCCACCACTCCCCCACCCGTTCGCACCACTCGACAACAAGTTCGCACCACTCCGCAACCAGTTTGCACCACTCCGCAACCGGTTCTCACCACTCCAAAACCGGTTGGCACCAACCCGCAACCAGTTCGCACCACTCCGCAACCAGATCGCACCACTCCGCAACTAGTTTGCACCACTCCGCAACCAGTTCGCACCACACCGCAACCAGTTCGCACCACTCCGCAACCAGTTCGCGTTTGCACCACTCCGCAACGCACCACTCCACAACCAGTTCGCACCACTCCACAACCCGTTGGACCACTCCGCAACCAGTTCGCACCACTCCGCAACCAGTTCACACCACTCCGCAACCAGTTCGCACCACTCCGTAACGACCTTTAACCACTCTGCAACCAGTTCGCACCACTCCGCAACCAGTTCGCACCACTCCACAACCAGTTCGCACCACTCCGCAACCAGTTCGCACCACTCGGCAACCAGTTCGCACCACTCCGCAACCAGTTCGTACCAGTCCGCAACCGATTCGCACCATTTTGCAACCAGTTCGCACCACTCTGCAACCAGTTCACACCATTCCGCAACCAGTTCGCATCACTCGCAACCAGTTTGCACCACTCCGCAACCAGTTCGCACGACTCCGCAGCCAATTCCCACCACTCCACAGTCAGTTCGCACCACTCCGCAACCAGTTCGCACGACTCCGCAACCAGTTCGCACCACTCCGCAACTAGTTCGCACCACTCCGCAACCAGTTCGTACCAGTCCGCAACCGATTCGCACCACTTTGCAACCAGTTCGCACCACTCTGCAACCAGTTCACACCATTCCGCAACCAGTTCGCATCACTCGCAACCAGTTTGCACCCCTCCGCAACCAGTTCGCACCCCTCCGCAACCAGTGCGCACCACTCCGCAACCAGTTCGCACCGCTCCGCAACCAGTTCGCACTGCTCCGCAACGAGTTCGCACCACTCCGCAACCAGTTCGTACCAGTCCGCAACCGATTCGCACCACTTTGCAACCAGTTCGCACCACTCTGCAACCAGTTCACACCATTCCGCAACCAGTTCGCATCACTCGCAACCAGTTTGCACCCCTCCGCAACCAGTTCGCACCCCTCCGCAACCAGTGCGCACCACTCCGCAACCAGTTCGCACCGCTCCGCAACCAGTTCGCACTGCTCCGCAACGAGTTCGCACCACTCCGCAACCAGTTCGTACCAGTCCGCAACCGATTCGCACCACTTTGCAACCAGTTCGCACCACTCTGCAACCAGTTCACACCATTCCGCAACCAGTTCGCATCACTCGCAACCAGTTTGCACCCCTCCGCAACCAGTTCGCACCCCTCCGCAACCAGTGCGCACCACTCCGCAACCAGTTCGCACCGCTCCGCAACCAGTTCGCACTGCTCCGCAACGAGTTCGCACCACTCCGCAACCAGTTCGTACCAGTCCGCAACCGATTCGCACCACTTTGCAACCAGTTCGCACCACTCTGCAACCAGTTCGCACCACGCCGCAACCACTATGCACCACTCCGCAACCAGTTCGCACCACTCCGCAACCATTTCGCACCACACCGCAACCAGTTCGCACCAGTCCGCAACCAGTTCGCACCACTCCTCAACCAGTTCGCAACACTCCGCAACCAGTTCGGAGCACTCCACAACCAGTTCGTACCACTCCGCAACCAGTTCGTACCACTCCGCAACCAGTTCGCACAACTCCGCAACCAGTTCGCACCACTCGGCAACCAGTTCGCACCACTCCGCAACCAGTTCGCACCACTCCGCAACTGGTTCTCACCAGTCCACAACCGGTTGGCACCACCCCGCAACCAGTTCGCACCACTCCGCAACCAGTTCGCACCACTCCGCAACCAGTTCGCACCACTCCACAACCAGTTCGCACCACTCCACAACCAGTTCGCACCACTCCGTAACCAGTTCGGACCACTCCGCAACCAGTTCGCACCACTCCGCAACCAGTTCGCACGACTCCGCAACCAGTTATTACCACTGCGCAACCGGTTCGTACCACTCCGCAACCGGTTCGCACCACTCCGCAAGCAATTCGCACCACTCCGCAACCAGTTTGCACAATTCCGCAACCAGTATGGACCACTACGCAACCAGTTCGCACCACTGCACAACCAGTTCGTACCACTCCGCAACCAATTCCAACCAATGCACACCACTCCGCAACCAGTTCGCACCACTTTGCAACCTGTTCTCACCACTCGGCAACCAGTTCGGCAACTCCGCAACCAGTTCGCACCACTCCACAACAAGTTCGCACCACTCCGCAACCAGTTCGCACCACACTACAACCAGTTCGCACCACTCCGCAACCATTTTGCACCACTCCGCAACAAGTTCGCACCATCCGCAACCAGTTCGTACCAATCCTCAACCAGTTCGCACCACTCCGCAACCAGTTTCCACCACTCCGCAACCACTTTGCACCACTCCGCAACCATTTCGCACCACTCCGCAACCAGTTTGCACCACTCCGCAACCAGTTCGCACCACTCCGCAACCAGTTCGCACCACTCTGCAACCAGTTCGCACCACTCCGCAACCAGTTCGCACCACTCCGCAACCAGTTCGCACCACTCCGCAGCCAGTTCGCACCACTCCGCAGCCAGTTCGCACCACTCCGCAGCCAGTTCGCACCACTCCGCAGCCAGTTCGCACCACTCCGCAGCCAGTTCGCACCACTCCGCAGCCAGTTCGCACCACTCCGCAGCCAGTTCGCACCACTCCGCAGCCAGTTCGCACCACTCCGCAGCCAGTTCGCACCACTCCGCAGCCAGTTCGCACCACTCCGCAGCCAGTTCGCACCACTCCGCAGCCAGTTCGCACCACTCCGCAGCCAGTTCGCACCACTCCGCAGCCAGTTCGCACCACTCCGCAGCCAGTTCGCACCACTCCGCAGCCAGTTCGCACCACTCCGCAGCCAGTTCGCACCACTCCGCAGCCAGTTCGCACCACTCCGCAGCCAGTTCGCACCACTCCGCAGCCAGTTCGCACCACTCCGCAGCCAGTTCGCACCACTCCGCAGCCAGTTCGCACCACTCCGCAGCCAGTTCGCACCACTCCGCAGCCAGTTCGCACCACTCCGCAGCCAGTTCGCACCACTCCGCAGCCAGTTCGCACCACTCCGCAGCCAGTTCGCACCACTCCGCAGCCAGTTCGCACCACTCCGCAGCCAGTTCGCACCACTCCGCAGCCAGTTCGCACCACTCCGCAGCCAGTTCGCACCACTCCGCAGCCAGTTCGCACCACTCCGCAGCCAGTTCGCACCACTCCGCAGCCAGTTCGCACCACTCCGCAGCCAGTTCGCACCACTCCGCAGCCAGTTCGCACCACTCCGCAGCCAGTTCGCACCACTCCGCAGCCAGTTCGCACCACTCCGCAGCCAGTTCGCACCACTCCGCAGCCAGTTCGCACCACTCCGCAGCCAGTTCGCACCACTCCGCAGCCAGTTCGCACCACTCCGCAGCCAGTTCGCACCACTCCGCAGCCAGTTCGCACCACTCCGCAGCCAGTTCGCACCACTCCGCAGCCAGTTCGCACCACTCCGCAGCCAGTTCGCACCACTCCGCAGCCAGTTCGCACCACTCCGCAGCCAGTTCGCACCACTCCGCAGCCAGTTCGCACCACTCCGCAGCCAGTTCGCACCACTCCGCAGCCAGTTCGCACCACTCCGCAACCGGTTCGTACCACTCCGCAACCAGTTCGCACCACTCCGCAAGCAATTCGCACCACTGCGCAACCAGTTCGCACAACTCCGCAACCAGTTCGCACCACTATGCAACCAGTTCACACCACTGCGCAACCAGTTCGCACCACTCCGCAACCAATTCCAACCAATGCATACCACTTTACAACCAGTTCGCACCACTCGGCAACCTGTTTGCACTACTCGGCAACCAGTTCGGCAACTCCGCAACCAGCTCGCACCACTCCACAACAAGTTCGCACTACTCCGCAACCAGTTCGCACCACACCACAACCAGTTCGCACCACTCCGCAACCAATTTGCACCACTCCGCAACGAGTTCGCACCATCCACAACCAGTTCGTACCACTCCTCAACCAGTTCACACCACTCCGCAACCAGTTTCCACCACTCCGCAACCAGTTTGCACCACTCCGCAACCATTTCGCACCACTCCGCAACCAGTTTGCACCACTCCGCAACCAGTTCGCACCACTCCGCAACCAGTTCACACCACTCCGCAACCAGTTCGCACCACTCCGCAACCAGTTCGCACCACGCCGCAACCAGTTCGCACCACTCCGCAACCAGTTCGCACCATTCAACAACCAGTTCGCACCACACCGCAACCAGTTCGCACCACTCCGCAACCAGTTCGCACCATTCAACAACCAGTTCGCACCACACCGCAACCAGTTCGCACCACTCCGCAACCAGTTCGCACCATTCAACAACCAGTTCGCACCACACCGCAACCAGTTCGCACCACTCCGCAACCAGTTCGCACCATTCAACAACCAGTTCGCACCACACCGCAACCAGTTCGCACCACTCCGCAACCAGTTCGCACCATTCAACAACCAGTTCGCACCACACCGCAACCAGTTCGCACCACTCCGCAACCAGTTCGCACCATTCAACAACCAGTTCGCACCACACCGCAACCAGTTCGCACCACTCCGCAACCAGTTCGCACCATTCAACAACCAGTTCGCACCACACCGCAACCAGTTCGCACCACTCCGCAACCAGTTCGCACCATTCAACAACCAGTTCGCACCACACCGCAACCAGTTCGCACCACTCCGCAACCAGTTCGCACCATTCAACAACCAGTTCGCACCACACCGCAACCAGTTCGCACCACTCCGCAACCAGTTCGCACCATTCAACAACCAGTTCGCACCACACCGCAACCAGTTCGCACCACTCCGCAACCAGTTCGCACCATTCAACAACCAGTTCGCACCACACCGCAACCAGTTCGCACCACTCCGCAACCAGTTCGCACCATTCAACAACCAGTTCGCACCACACCGCAACCAGTTCGCACCACTCCGCAACCAGTTCGCACCATTCAACAACCAGTTCGCACCACACCGCAACCAGTTCGCACCACTCCGCAACCAGTTCGCACCATTCAACAACCAGTTCGCACCACACCGCAACCAGTTCGCACCACTCCGCAACCAGTTTCCACCACTCCACAACCAGTTCATACCACTCCGCAACCAGTTCGCACCACTTCGCAACCAGTTTGCACCACTCCGCAACCAGTTCGCTCCACTCCGCAACCAGTTCGCACCACTCTGCAACCAGTTCGCACCATTCCGCAACCAGTAATCACCACTCCGCAACCAGTTCGCAGCACTACGCAACCAGTTTGCACCACTCCGCAACCAGTTCGCACCACTCCTAAACCAGTTGATACCAATCCGCAACCAGTTCGCACCACTCCGCAACCAGTTTGCCCCACTCCGAAATTAGTTCGCACCACTCCGCAACCAGTTTGCACCACTCCGCAACCAGTTCGCTCCGCTCCGCAACCAGTTCGCAGCGCTCCGCAACCAATTCGCACTGCTCCGCAAGCAGTTCGCACCAGTCGGCAACCAGTTCGCACCACTCCTCAACCAGTTTGCACCACTCCGCAACCAGTTCGCACCACTCTGCAACCAGTTCACACCACTCCGCAACCAGTTCGGACCACTCCGCAACCAGTTTCCACACCTCTGCAACCAGTTCACACCACTCCACAACCAGTTCGCACCATTCCGCAACCAGTTTGCACCACTCCGCAACCAATTCGCACCACTCCACAACCAGTTCACACCACTCCGCAACCAATTCGCATCACTATGCAACCAGCTCGCACCACTCCGCAACGAGTTCGCACCGCTCCGCAACCAGTTCACTCCACTCCGCAACCTGTTCACATCACTCTGCAACCAGTTCGCACCACTCCGCAACCAGTTCGCACCACTCCACAGCCAATTCCCACCACTCCACAGTCAGTTTGAACCACTCCGCAACCAGCTCCTACCACTCCACAACAACTTCGCACCACTCCGCAACCAGTTCACACCATTCTGCAACCAGTTCGCACCACTCCGCAACTAGTTCACACCACTCCGCAACTAGTTTGCATTACTCTTCAACCAGTTCGCTCCACTCCGCAACCAGTTCGCACCACTCCACAGATCGTTGGCACCACTCCGCTACCAGTTCGCACCACTCCGCAACCAGATCGCACCACTCCACAACCAGTTCGCACCACTCCGCAACCAGATCGCACCACTCCGCAACCAGATCGCACCACTCCGCAACCAGTTCGCACCACTCTACAACCAGTTCGCAGCACTCCGAAACCAGTTCGCATCAGTCCGCAACCACTTCGCACCACTTCGCAACCAGTTCGCACCACTCCGCAACCAGTTCGCACCACTCCGCAACCAGTTCGCACCACTCCGCAACCAGTTCGCACCACTCCGCAACCAGTTCGCACCACT
>SZWC01035125.1:0-10946 GCA_023375785.1 Penium margaritaceum | reverse complement strand
CCTTTCCTCCGCTCCAGCATCATTTTTCCGCTCGGCGCAAGGACCTGCCCGATCGCATCGCTCGCTGCGCGACGACCTGCACCCACGCCGAACCTTCCTGCAGCGCACGCGGTCTGCCCCTGCGCCCAGTCCGTCATCATCAGCTTCCGCCTTCTCATCGTCAGCATCTGTGGGCAGCACAAGGACCTGCACGAGCTAGCTGCACGCTTCGCAGCAGCCTGCACCCACGCCAACAGCAGATATTCTCGCGGCGCGTTGGCCTTCGCCTTCCCCTTGCCGCATCCTACCCCTCTACTTCAGCAGCGCACGTGGTCTTGCCCCTGCGCCCACTCATCAACTGTTCCTCCGCTTTCCACATTGTCTGTTGCTCGGCACAAGGATCTGCCCGGTCGCATCGCTCGAATCGCGACGACCTGCGTCCACGCCGAGAATTATTCAGCCCACGTGGTTCCATCCCTGCGCCTAGAAATCACCGCCTCCGCCCCCTCATCAGCTCCGCTCAATAGCACTACATCCCGCTCCACTAACAATGACCTTCATCGCCAAAAGGTCTCCTCTCCCAGCATCCCGAACTCTTATCAATGCCACCACCTGCATCTATGGGCCAGTCAACTTCTCATCCTTCCCTCGTCACTTTCTTACGCAATATGAGGACTTAACCCTCACTGCAAGCGGAGCAACAAACATTGTGCAGTGGTCGCAAGACTTGTGCAATCTTTTCCACCTCTGCTACAACAAGGGCGTCCCAATCTCCCTACACTCTCCAACACTACCCTCTCCACAAAGGAGGCGGACGCTTCCCTGCAAACTTCCACTCCACATTGGTGCCCTTTGTGGAAGAAGAAATTCGAGAAGTACTACTCAGTATTGCTGCTCCCACCTTCCATCCACTCATCCGCAAATGCAAATGCACCCACAGTGAGATGTGAACAGACCTACTTCACGCATGCCCCATTCCTCCACCAGCCCACGAACCTCCAACATTGCAACACTGTTGAGTGGTGGCTCCTGCTCGAATCCGACTGGTTCGTGACTGCTACAAGGACAATGCTCAGGGATCATACTCACACACAGTTCATGCCCGGGCAAAATCAAGGAGGAAGCCGACCCCACAAGAAGCGAGTCAGATTCAGGGAGCCTGTCGGAAATATGTGCTCTCTGACTCTGCTTCTTGTTACGAGAGGGCCCGGGGGAAATCGAGAAGAGGTCCAGATCATCTCTCAAAAGAGAGAACAAACAATCGATCCAACGGTCTCCAGTGGACCGTCACCGACCAAGATGACGAAGAGTCATCCGCGTCCGGCTAGCAAAAAAGCCGTTGCTCTTTTCTTTGCTGTGTTCCCTGGTATATATGGAGGACGTTCATTCCCTCCCAACATAACCAGAACAGCTCTGCTCATCCTATTCCCCTTTGGTTCCGCGGCTTCGCCGCCGTGCTCTCGCTCTGCTTGCTTCTCGCTTCTACCGCTTTTGCCCACCATTCCTGGCTCACTCTTCGCTTCGTCATTCTCAACCGTTCGACCAAGCTCAACACGTCACTCGCCTCACTCTCGTGTTCTCTCACTGCCCTCTGTCTACCTTGGAGCTCCGGTGCCTCAGCTCTCTCAAGGCCCTGCGACTAACCCCTTGGGATCGCTCTCGCCTCTCTGCTCCTGTCATTCTGCTAATACGTTCTCGCATGCTCCATTGCTTCTGCTCGCTTCTGCTCCTGTCATCACCGCTTACTGCATTCTTCTGACAAGCCTGAGTGTGCCTGAGTGTGTTTGAGTGCGCCTGAGTGCCCCTGAGTGTGCCTGAGTGTCCCTGAGTGTGTCTGAATGTGCCTGAATGTGCCTGAGTGTGTCTGAGTGTCCCGGAGTGTGCCTGAGTGTGCCTGAGTGTGCCTGAGTGTGCCTGAGTGCGCCTGAGTGTGCCTCAGTATGCCTGAGTGTTTTTGAGCGTGCCTGACTGTTCCTGAGTGTGCCCGAGAGTTTTTAAGCACGCCTGAGTGTGCCTGAGTGTGCCTGAGTGTGCCTGAAAGCGCCTGAGTGTGCCTGAGTGCGCCTGAATGTGCCTGAGTGTGCCTGAGTGTGCCTGAGTGGGCCTGAGTGTGCCTGAGTGCGCCTGAGTGTGCCTCAGTGTGCCTGAGTGTGCCTGAGTGTGCCTGACTGTGCCTGAGTGTGCCTGAGTGCACCTGAGTGTGCCTGAGTGTGCCTAAGTGCGCCTGAGTGCGCCTGAGTATGCCTCAGTTTGCGTGAGTGTGCCTGAATGTGCCTGAGTGTGCATGAATGTTTTTGAGCGCGCATGAGTGTGCTTGAGTGTGCCTGAGTGCGCCTGAGTGTGCTTGAGTGTGCCTGAATGCGCCTGAGTGCACCTGAGTGTGTCTGAGTGCGACTGAGTGTGCCTGAGTGCGTCTGAGTGTGCCTGAGTGTGCCTGAGTGTGCCTAAGTGCGCCTGAGGGCACTTGTGTGTGCCTGAGTGTACCTGAGTG
Organism: Penium margaritaceum; assembly: GCA_023375785.1. NCBI lineage: Eukaryota > Viridiplantae > Streptophyta > Zygnematophyceae > Desmidiales > Peniaceae > Penium > Penium margaritaceum. The sequence continues at coordinate 8,476 of SZWC01035125.1, read as the reverse complement.
TTCCTGAGTGTGTTGGAGTGCGCCTGAGTCCGCCTGAGTGTCCCTGAGTGTGCTTGAGTGTGCCTGAGTGTGCCTGAGTGTGCCTGAGTGTGCCTGAGTGTGCCTGAGTGCGCCTGAGTGTGCCTGAGTGTGCCTGAGTGTGCCTGAGTGTGCCTGAGTGTGCCTGAGTGTGCCTGAGTGCGCCTGAGTGTGCCCGAGTGCGCCTGAGTGTGCCTGAGTGTGCCTGAGTGTTTTTGAGCCCGCCTGAGTGTGCCTGAGTGTGCCTGAGTGTTTTTGAGCCCGCCTGAGTGTGCCTGAGTGTGCCTGAGTGTTTTTGAGCCCGCCTGAGTGTGCCTGAGTGTGCCTGAGTGTTTTTGAGCCCGCCTGAGTGTGCCTGAGTGTGCCTGAGTGTTTTTGAGCCCGCCTGAGTGTGCCTGAGTGTGCCTGAGTGTTTTTGAGCCCGCCTGAGTGTGCCTGAGTGTGCCTGAGTGTTTTTGAGCCCGCCTGAGTGTGCCTGAGTGTGCCTGAGTGTTTTTGAGCCCGCCTGAGTGTGCCTGAGTGTGCCTGAGTGTTTTTGAGCCCGCCTGAGTGTGCCTGAGTGTGCCTGAGTGTTTTTGAGCCCGCCTGAGTGTGCCTGAGTGTGCCTGAGTGTTTTTGAGCCCGCCTGAGTGTGCCTGAGTGTGCCTGAGTGTTTTTGAGCCCGCCTGAGTGTGCCTGAGTGTGCCTGAGTGTTTTTGAGCCCGCCTGAGTGTGCCTGAGTGTGCCTGAGTGTTTTTGAGCCCGCCTGAGTGTGCCTGAGTGTGCCTGAGTGTTTTTGAGCCCGCCTGAGTGTGCCTGAGTGTGCCTGAGTGTTTTTGAGCCCGCCTGAGTGTGCCTGAGTGTGCCTGAGTGTTTTTGAGCCCGCCTGAGTGTGCCTGAGTGTGCCTGAGTGTTTTTGAGCCCGCCTGAGTGTGCCTGAGTGTGCCTGAGTGTTTTTGAGCCCGCCTGAGTGTGCCTGAGTGTGCCTGAGTGTTTTTGAGCCCGCCTGAGTGTGCCTGAGTGTGCCTGAGTGTTTTTGAGCCCGCCTGAGTGTGCCTGAGTGTGCCTGAGTGTTTTTGAGCCCGCCTGAGTGTGCCTGAGTGTGCCTGAGTGTTTTTGAGCCCGCCTGAGTGTGCCTGAGTGTGCCTGAGTGTTTTTGAGCCCGCCTGAGTGTGCCTGAGTGTGCCTGAGTGTTTTTGAGCCCGCCTGAGTGTGCCTGAGTGTGCCTGAGTGTTTTTGAGCCCGCCTGAGTGTGCCTGAGTGTGCCTGAGTGTTTTTGAGCCCGCCTGAGTGTGCCTGAGTGTGCCTGAGTGTTTTTGAGCCCGCCTGAGTGTGCCTGAGTGTGCCTGAGTGTTTTTGAGCCCGCCTGAGTGTGCCTGAGTGTGCCTGAGTGTTTTTGAGCCCGCCTGAGTGTGCCTGAGTGTGCCTGAGTGTTTTTGAGCCCGCCTGAGTGTGCCTGAGTGTGCCTGAGTGTTTTTGAGCCCGCCTGAGTGTGCCTGAGTGTGCCTGAGTGTTTTTGAGCCCGCCTGAGTGTGCCTGAGTGTGCCTGAGTGTTTTTGAGCCCGCCTGAGTGTGCCTGAGTGTGCCTGAGTGTTTTTGAGCCCGCCTGAGTGTGCCTGAGTGTGCCTGAGTGTTTTTGAGCCCGCCTGAGTGTGCCTGAGTGTGCCTGAGTGTTTTTGAGCCCGCCTGAGTGTGCCTGAGTGTGCCTGAGTGTTTTTGAGCCCGCCTGAGTGTGCCTGAGTGTGCCTGAGTGTTTTTGAGCCCGCCTGAGTGTGCCTGAGTGTGCCTGAGTGTTTTTGAGCCCGCCTGAGTGTGCCTGAGTGTGCCTGAGTGTTTTTGAGCCCGCCTGAGTGTGCCTGAGTGTGCCTGAGTGTTTTTGAGCCCGCCTGAGTGTGCCTGAGTGTGCCTGAGTGTTTTTGAGCCCGCCTGAGTGTGCCTGAGTGTGCCTGAGTGTTTTTGAGCCCGCCTGAGTGTGCCTGAGTGTGCCTGAGTGTTTTTGAGCCCGCCTGAGTGTGCCTGAGTGTGCCTGAGTGTGACTGAGTGCGGCTGAGTGTGCCTGAGTGTGCCTGAGCGTGTTAATTCTGTCCTGTACATATTCTCCCTCTGTGATGGCCATGAGTGTGCAGGGCCTGCTGACGTAGAGAGTGGAGGCAACGCACCGTGACCGCACGTGCTAGCAGTGGATCTGCACCACCTTCGCCTGCTCCACTAGTGCTTGCCTCCTCTCCGTAGCAGTGCCCCAGCTCCACTCTGTTTAGCACCTGACTATTGCACAATTTGCCTTGGGTGACCTAGTTTAGTCTTGTTCTTGCTGTGTGTGTTAGTGCCCGAAAACCTAGAAAAGACCTCTAAGTTGAGGTCGGGCATATGTGACTGACACATTGTTTGCTGTAACACGTCACCGGCCTAGAGCCGGATTTAGGGTCACGCACGGCATATCCGCGCGCTGAACAGCAAGTGCCGACGAGTTTCGCTTGCCGGCCGAAGGGTGGGCTCGATCAGGGAGTCCCACCCTGTAGGTCTCTTCCTTGTTTCTGTTTAGGACTTAGTGCGACGGCCGATCGCAGGGCGTGGCGAACTCTAGCGAGAGAAAAATGCGAGATAGAGTGGTGGCCTTGCAAACGGCACTGAAAGTCCGTGGCGGCCCAAACCGCCGCCGGAGCAGGCCGAGGTCGCTGACGCATTGCGCGCAGGACTGCCCGACCCCTGGCGGGGCTGAGCGCAGGCAAAGAGCCGCGCATAAACAGCGGCCTCCCACCAAGAGTTCCGTGTGCGGCCGAAGGACCGCGTGAGAGAACGGAAGCAAGAAAGAAGGGAAGGGGAAGCAACGCAGGTCCAGCCACACAGGGCTTGCAGCTGGTCCTCCTGGAACAGGGCGGTTCTAAGATCACTGTCCTTGCCGACCCATTGCTAGTTTCGCACTTGCCATGAGTGCCACCGGATCCGTGCCCGGCGGCAATGGTGCCCCCGGCGCGAACCAACCCGCCAGCACCACTGGCACTGTCATGTGGGAGGACCTCACCAAAGTTTTGACGCACAAGGATTTAACGCCGCCGCCGTTAGGTGCGCGCGACTTCCTTGCGTGGAAGGATATCTTCCTCGCGTGGATGGTGGAGCACGGCCTTGAGGAGCTCTACCTCTCCCCTACAGCCAATGACGCCGACGAGCGCGTCCTCTTACGCGCCTTCAACGCGCTTATGCGCGTCCTTCCCGACGAAGAAGTGTACTCCATTCATCACCTTTGCTTCGGAGGCAAAGGTGAAGACCCCACAAACCCTCGCAGTGGCGCTCCTTGTCCGTATGAGGCATGGGAGCACCTTGCCACTCGCCACGAGGAGAGGGGGATGGCGCTGGTCATCTCACTACGCGACCGGCTCCGCCAGTTGTATCCAAAGCCAGGAGCCCCAATAGCGGAGTGCTGGGATGCCGCGATGGACCTGCGCCGCCGGATCTTGGGGCTCGTTGCATCTTGCTCTGTGCTGGAGTGGCTGGATCCTGTGCTTCTCCACCTGGGAGAGCCATACAAGGACTTCTGTCGCAGTTTTCTGCGACGACTGCGCGTCACTGACAGTGAGTCGACAGATTTGGCGGAGGTGTTCGAGGAGCTGCGTCACTACGAGGACATCCTCCGCGGTGAGGCACGCGATACAGCTACCCCAGCAGCCAGCGCCTTCGCACACCAGGCGGCGTCACCGACTCCCTCTGGATCCGGCTATGGAGGGGGTCGTGGTGGTGGAGGTGGCAGTGGAGGGAGAGGCGCTCAGTCAGGAGGAGGACGTGGTGGTCGCGGCAAGGGTGCAGGGGGGCGCACCTGCAATTATTGCGGGCAGCAAGGGCACTTCTGGCGCGCATTCCCTTAGCTTCTTCGCATCATGACGCCTTCACAGCAGCAGCAGTCTACTCCACCACCTCGCCTTCAGTTTGGCCCGCCACTGCAGCAGCCGGCGTGGTCGACACAGGGGGCAGGAGGAGCACGTGCACCCTCTCCCTTTGGCGCTGCCAATTTTGGTCCACAGCAGCTGCCAGTAGCATACCCTGTGGAGCAGGGACCACTGCCCATGTACCAGGGACCCTACTACGTGCCTCCGAGCTCTACAGTGCCAGTCCCAGCGCCAGCATGGGCTCAGCGCGTCTATGCCGCGATGGCTGAGGCGCAGCAGCCGACGATGGCCCCACCTATCGGCTGGACTACTCCGGTGGAGCTGCAGCCACCAGAGCCGACAACAGCCTTGCAGCCGCCAGGTCAGCGGCTTGGTCACACACATGTCACCTCCTCGCACACACTCCCCATGCATGAATGGTTGTATGAAACTGCAGCTTCGCATCACATGTCGCCGCATCGACAGCTCTTTGCTTCGCTGTATGCTGCGCCTGATGTAGATGGGGTGAAAACAGGGTCTGGGGAGGTACTACCTGTGGAAGGGGTGGGGACTGTGGCACTGCAAGCACCGGGGGGAGTGATCTGGTTGACTGGTGTTCTGTACGTACCCAAGCTCAGAGTGAACTTGTTGTCTGGTGGTCAGCTTGATTGTCAGGCCAGTGTGTCCTCAGTCATGCAGAAGCAACGATGCACGCTTTATGATACGACTGGTGCTCTGTTGGCCGATGGACCATTGCACGCTGACATGCTCTATTGCCTGACCCTCTTCCCTCTTGTCTCAACACACACACAGACCACAAGCACATGTCGTGACTGCCACAGATGCAAAGCACACTGAACTACTGCATCGTCGACTGGCACACATTCACACGGATCTGGTTGAGGATATGCTCAAGCATACACCAACACAGGGATTGCGTCCAGAGGACTGCCCTCATGGACTGAAGTCCGACACCTCTCTTGAGTGTCAAGAGGGCAAAGCTCACAGACATTTCCCAAGTCCACTACCGAAAGCAAGTCCCCCCTTGACCTGGTCCATGCTCATCTGACAGGGCCCATGCCCATTCCCTCTGTCCAGTACGGGTCACAGTATGTGTTAACGCTGACTGATGATTACAGTCGGTTCCGCTGGGCTTTTCTACTCAAGACCAAAGCGGACGCTCAACAGGTGATCATCAAATGGATCACACTGGCCGAACGGCAAACCAAATGCAAACTGCTGAAACTGCACACAGATCGTGGTGGTGAAATCATGGGGACACTGACTGCAGCCCTTAAAGCAAAAGGCATCGAACATCAGACCACAGCCCCTTACACACCCCAACAGAACGGGGTGGCAGAGCGTTGGCATCGCACCCTGGGCGACGTTCTGCGCACCTTGCTGACTGAATCCAGTCTGTCATTTGGCTTTTGGGAAGAAGCGGTGAAATATGTTACCTGGGTGTGGAACCGTGTCCCCCAGGGTCCACTACCCAAGTCGGTTACACCCTGGGAATGGTGGTTTAAGGAGAAGGCGGACCTCTGCCCGGCAAGGGTGTGGGGCACAATGGCATGTGTGTGGTTTGCACAGCCGCAGTGCGAAAACAAACTCAGCCCGCGTGGACGCTGGTGTGTGTTTGTGGGAGTCTCACATGCCTCAAAGGCATGGAGATTCTGGGATCCTACGAGTCACTCCTTCCTGGAGAGTCGAGATGCGTCCTTCTTGGAGCACATGCCATACAATGCCTTTCGTACGCTACGGCATGTTCCCACAGTGCCAACTCCTGAACACTACCCCCACTATGTGAGCGTGCCGGTGTTTGTCCCGGCTGAAGTTACTCCAACCCCAAAACGTGCACGTCACGGGGTGGAGCAGAGTGACCACATCCCCACTGACCTACTGACGCCCACGGACCTCATCACACAGAGTCGAGTACACCGCAATCACCACCAGGATTATCCCCACAACAACAGACCCATGACACTGAGAAGGATGTGACCCCATCACCCGAACCCGTACGGCGCTCACTGCGGGATCTTCCGCGAGTGAACTACAGACAATTTTACCACACCGTCGGTCCTGCTGAGAGTGGCCCCACACTCGTGGAACCACTCACCCTCACTGAAGCTAGGGGGCGCAGTGATGCAGTGGAATGGGAAAAGGCCATGGCAGCTGAAATCAATGCCCTGCTTGAGCACGAAGTGTTTGAAGTGGTTCCGCTGCCACCTGGACGAAAGGCAATAGACGTGAAGTGGGTAATCAAGTTGAAGTGGAATCTAGCTGGCCTGATCGAGAAATACAAAGCACGACTGGTGGCCAAGGGGTTCCACCAAGTGCCAGGCCAGGATTTCACCGACACCTACGCTCCCGTCGGCAAATATGGAACAAGCCACACTCTGCTTGGCGTTGCCACCCGCGAAGATTGGGAAATTCACCAGATGGATGTCAAAAACGCTTTTCTCAATGGACCCCTTGAAGAAGAGCTGTATGTCAAACAACCTGAAGGATTTGAGGATGGGACTGACCGTGTGTGGCTACTGCTCAAGGCCCTCTACGGGCTGAAGCAGGCACCCAGATGTTGGAACAAGGAAATCAGTCACACACTTGAAACGGGCGGGTTCACCCAAAGTGTGTGTGATCCTTCACTCTTTCTGCACTGGCAGAACGATGTTCCAGTCGCAATACTTGTCTATGTCGATGACCTCCTCATCCTGTCCCCATCACTCTCACTGATCAAACAAACGAAGCATTTGCTCACTCAGCACTACAACATGACGGATTTGGGTGAGGCACACAACTTTTGGGCATGACCATCACCAGAAACAGACCTGCACGTACACTCACTCTGCATCAAGGACAGTTCATCGTACATCTCACTACATGCTTTCAGCACCTCGTGCAGCTTCTGCCTCGCCAGCACTCTCCCATGAGTCCTGATGTCTATGCCCATCTTCTTGACCCGCACACCACAGACTACGGACCAGAGTGTGATCCCACACTGTACAGACAGATCACTGGCAGTTTGTCATACCTTGCTTCCACCACGCGCCCTGACATCTCATGCACTGTCAATGTATTGGCTCAATTTGGCCAACAGCCGCGCAGCACGCATCACAAAGCTTTGCTGAAGTTGCTCCGCTATGTACTAGACACAGCTGGCACAGGCCTCGTCTTTGCCCCAACGTCAAGTCCTCTTCTGGATGAATATTGTGACAGCGACTATGCACGTGACAGAGCAGCCTCAGGGTATGTGTTTCGTGTGTGGGAGACGGCTGTGTCGTGGCGCAGTGCAAAACAGTCATGTGTGGCACGCAGTGTGGCTGAGGCTGAATACATGGCACTGGGTGAGGCAGCCTGTGAAGGCATTTGGTTGGGACGGCTCCTAGAGGAATTGGGAATGCATGTGCCCGCGGTGCCGCTTCATTGTGACAACGCAGCAGTGCGCCGCATCGCCGCGAATGATGGTGTGTTGCCTAGCCGCACAAAGCACATAAGTGTCGAGCATCACTTTTTCCGTGAAGCGATTGAGGCCGGTGTTGTACAAGTTCGCTCCATCAAGGGTGAAGAGCAACTTGCCGACTTCCTTACCAAAGCTCTCCCCTCCACCTCTCTCCAACAGCAACTCCAGAGCCTTGGATGCACACCTGCAGCACTCATGTCCAAGGGGGCGTGTTAATTCTCTCCTGTATATATTCTCCCTCTGTGATGGCCATGAGTGTGCAGGGCCTGCTGACGCAGAGAGTGGAGGCAACGTACCGTGAGCGCACGTGCTAGCAGTGGAGCTGCGCCACCTTCGCCTGCTCCACTAGTGCTCGCCTCCCTCCTCGCAGCAGTGCCCCAGCTCCACTCTGTTTAGCAACTGACTATTGCACAATTTGCCTTGGGTGACCTAGTTTAGTCTTGTTCTTGCTGTGTGTGCTAGTGTCCGCAAACCTAGAAAAGACCTCTAAGTTGAGGTCCAACATATGTGACTGAAACAATGTTGTTTGCTGTAACACATCACAGGCCTACAGCCGGATTTAAGGTCACGCGCGGCATATCCGCGCGCTGAACAGCAAGTGCCGGCGAGCTTCGCTCGCCGGCCGAAGGGTGGGCTCGATCAGCGAGTCCCACCCCGTAGGTCTCTTCTTTGTCTCTGTTTAGGACTAAGTGCGACGGCCGATCCATGGCTGTCGCTTACCCAACACTCACGCACTCGAACAAGCACCGTTTTCCATGAAACAAAGAGCATTGGACTCGTTTTGATCTTCTCAGAGCGTGCCTGAGTATGCCTGAATGTGCCTGATTGTGCCTGACTTGGCCTGAGTGTCCCTGAGTGCACCTGAGTGTGTTTGAGTGCGCCTGAGTGTGCCTGAGTGTGCCTGAGTGTTCCTGAGTGCGCCTGAGTGAGCCTGTGTGCGCCCGAGTGTGCCTGAGTGCGCCTGACTGTGCCTGAGTGCGCCTGAGTGTGCTGGAGTGTGCCTGAGTGCGCCTGAATGTGCCTGAGTGTGTGTGAGTGCACCTGAGTATGCCTGAGTGTGCCTGAGTGTGCCTGAGTGCGCCTAAGTGCGCCTGAGGGCACCTGCATGTACCTGAATGTGTTTGAGTGTGCCTGAGTGTGTTTGAGTGTGCCTGAGTGC
>SZWC01035124.1:0-14381 GCA_023375785.1 Penium margaritaceum | reverse complement strand
GCACTCATTTTTCATTCTTCTCCTCTATTAAAACACAGTTTTGGTGGAAATTCTGAAAAATTAGGGCATTGATAGCATGTCCAATGCCCATCATCTCATGCAATTTTCCAATTCAAAACCCTCTAAAGTCCACCAGATCCTCAGATAAGTCAATACCATGTCGTTCCAGACGAAGTTGAGGCATGCCCATGCCTTTCATCAACAAATGCCATAACATCTGAACGCAGAAAGCAATCCCAAAAGATGCTCGAAGCACAAAAAGAATAATTGAACAATCGGGTTGCGACTTTTGGTTTCGTTTGTCATTGTAAAATGGGCTAAATAAAACGGAAAGAGTGGCTATGATCCACCCGGTAGCAGCAAAACAAATCAAAAGCCATTAAAAAAAATCATGCTCGCTCGCGGCATGCGTCCACAGGCAAGCATGAAGAAAAACTGCATGGGGACATTGCTCCAATGCAAGAAACGTGAGGGATGGATGATTGCTTTTCTTTTGTTACGCAAACCCCCTAGTTCCATTTCGAGTTCTGTATGTTTGGCGCGGGCGGAGCCCATGCAAAACATGAAACAATGCATCAAATTGGGGGGGTTCCATGTAGAAGGAAAAAAGACGCCATGGCTCCATTACAATCAAGTACAAATGCCCTTCATTTGTTTTTTATCATTTCTTACAAACGCAAACCTATTCTTCCAACACACAAGCCGCAATCAAACCCTACCTCGAGGTAAAATCGAGGTTTTAGGGTTGTACATTTGCATTGGCTCATGCTGGGCCCCGCGGTAGTGGGGCCAAGCAGGTTCCCTTTGAACGCATGGGGAGTCTCGAACTCCCCTCAAACTCTAAACAACCTCCTTCCGCTAGTATCACAAACCCTTCAATGAAGAGATTTGTGATGCTAGCGGAGGGGGACGCATGCCATACGTTGTCAGCCCATGGCATGAAATTCCACCTCGTCATGGCCTCTGGCTTCAACATTGATTCGCACTTCGTTGGATTTCCATTTCGTGTAGTTTAACTCAATGGGAGCCTTGAGTGGGCACTCGAAACCGACAAGAGTTGGCTATGCTTTGGATGTACACTTAGTCAGGATGAAAAGAAGACAAATGTAGACATAATGTGTCTAAATTAAGTCACCAAGTAAAAGAGAAGTGTGGGGCCACCATGTGTCCACGAGTAGAATCAATTTTCTTCTTTTCAAACTCCTTGTTCCATTGATTCAATGTTTTTTTCTACCACAAGTTTAGGACGTAACTGATCCACATGCACATAACCCTAGTATTCGCTTGATTCTTGTTTTTTGTGTGTTGTGGAAGTCAATTTACTTGGTTTCCAATCAATAGTTTGTCTTAAAGATGACGGCACAACATAGATGAGTTTGAGGGACTCGCCTACAATTCTCGATTCCAATAAGGCTTTGATTTTGCGATAGTTGTCAAGCTTTTGAATGGCCACTTCCTTTGAGCTAGTAGGTGCATAGGTGCGGTTGCGTGCATATTCATGAAGTGAATGGTTGGAAATTTTATGAACATGCTAACAGACAAAATGAAGAAATCTAAAAACATCGACTTACATGTGAAACAATTCTAATGCTGGCGTATTCCCCATTGACCACAAACTCCGGATCAACCTTCTTCATTCTCATAAGCAATGTTATGCATGGTGAGTGAGAAATGCTCAAAGTTAGGCGAGAGCTCTTGCCCTATTGTAGTCTTGCATTGCTAGGACCACTTCATGGAGTCTAGATAAAATCACAAGTCCATAAACAAAGCATAATTGCACCAATGTTTGAGGGAATCTTCTCAAGGTGGTGTTCTTTGGAGAGGGCATGCACAACCCTGTGTAGATAAAGAAATTTGATGACTTTTTTCTGCAACCCGCATCTTTAACAACACAAAAATGATGATGTTTGCAAAGTTTGGATGGGGAACAAGGAAGCAAACGCATCCTATGTGTCCATGTGTCTCATGCAGCGTTGTCCTTGAACCTTGATCTCTTTTGTGTGTATCAAGAACTTGGTGAACTTGGCGTCGAAGTTGATGAAATACTTCTCCTACCACCCACAATCCACCAATTCCATAGATTACATCAATTAAAAATGTCAACGATCAACGTGATATTCATTTCATTTTACAAGATATACCAATTATGTTTTTCTTCCAATGTAAGGTAGTCATGATAAAAACTGTTAATACAATTGTTTCACCATAAGAGATGAAAGGAAATTGTGTCAAATTCTATGGTGGGATTGGAAATTGAAAGAATACAAATGCATCCTGTAGGAAAAAACACTACAACTGTCATATGGTAGCATGAAACAAATGTTTTCAGTAAAGTAACATGATTTCATGCCTATGTTGAAGCCATATTGAATAATGAAAACACAATATGTTCATGTTCAATCCATTTTTGAAATAAATAGGATGAATGTTATACACCTAGCAATGATGCAAAGATTGGCTAGTCCTCTTTGTTATTCTTGGCCATAACTATTGCAAGTACTCCACCTCATTGTGATAATGAAAGGAAGTTTGTAGTATCTCTTGCAAAAGTGGTATCAGAAATTCAATGAGGATTTTCAAAATGTTTTTTGGATGAATGTGCATTTTACATTAAATACTATGCATTATCTACAAATCAAGTGGGGAAAAAAGTTTGAAATGAATACAAAGACATTGGAATTTGCATTATAAACTAATCATTTCCTCTTTCAATTTACATATGCTGAATTATCAAGCTTGTGGATGTCCTAAGGTTGGCAAGGAAGTTCTTAAAAGACATAAGGATACAAAATCATGTCATGAATGTTGAACTAGCCTTGTATATGATGAAAAAAACCCAAGATCTTTAGATTTAACCACATAGCCTAAGTAGTTGGACTTGAAGCACCTGTATTCTATTGCACTCTTTCAATTGTTATTAGTGGATTTATACCCAAGTTGGTTTCTCTAAACAATAATGTGGGGCTCAAGTGTAAGCTTTTGTTTTTGTTTTGAGGAATTAATGGAGCCATATTGGGTAAGCATGATGAGTTATTTTCAAAGATGCTTTTCATCTTGCTTGTCATATTGCTTTTGAAGGACAAATTTGTAGCAAACTTAGACTTAAGTATTTGGAGCATAGTGTAGCATGAAACATGCCTACCTATTATTAGGCCTATTCATGATGAAACAAGAAAAAACATTTTCAAAAAGTGGTGATTCCAAAACATTTGGAAAGTTACATGTAATTCATTATTGATGTAGGATTTAATGTTGCTTTTAATCAAGATAGTGTAGATGTCGAAGACTCTTGGATTCCTTGATTGATTCTTCCGTGTCGTGGCAAGTTCACTACCTTTGTGGCTGTCAAAGATGCTTCCTCCGATGCATGATGAAGATTCAGAATGATGTATGATCCGACACCACAACTCAATACATGGCTTTGTACATGAAATTCATGACCTTTCTTGATCTTTAATCTTATGGATTCTAAGTTGCCAGTGATAATAATAGACAGATGTTGGTAAAACAAGTGCACATTAGTATTCCTTTTGATATGAATGTGAACCATTGATGCCTTAAATCATCCATTGTGGGAACTTCCTCATTGTATAAGCTTCCTATCAAAGGAATCTTTCTCTTTGCCTTGGTTCTTTGCATACACGTGCATGTGTCCTGTGTCATTTTTTTTCAGATAAACAGTGCTGGAAAAAACCCCTGCTTGTAGGACGTTCGAGTGATCAACAGTGCACCTTGTACAATAGCAGGAGAAAGAAGAACAAACCTTAGATAGTTTTTTTTTTAGTCTTGATTAGTTCATAGTACATCTATGGTAAATGAAAATCCTAAGCAAGCAAGGCAAGCACACCTCTTGGCCCACTGATGGGTAACACATTGCTAGGGCTTGTACGTTGTACTGGTTAGGGTCTAGGCGCATTTTCCTGATTGATTGGACTCAAGGAAAACCTCCAACCGGGCTAGAAGGGCTTGCCACACTACCAGGGGCCAAAGAAGAATCTCCTTAAGAGTCATTGACTCAGTGGATTTGTCTCTAGAGGCACAATCTTCAGCACATCTGAGTACCTCTAGAATGCTGAGAAAGATTAAACTAACAGGAGCTCTGCCTTTTACACATGTGGATCTGGCAAGTTGATCACCTGAAGGAGAAGATTCCTTTTCATGGTTAAGGTTTGATGCATCTTGGAGAAGCTTCGTTCAAAGTTGTTATTAATATCATTGTTACGCTATGGAGAGGCTTCGTTCTTGACGAAACTTCTTTAGGTTTTCAAATTAAGTTTCTCAAAGAGGTTCCTTTCCCTTCAAGGTTTTCTCTATCAAATATTCATCTTCCCATGTTGCTCCATTAGATCCGTTCATTAAGAGCCTCCCATAGCTTGTGTTAGATTCATCCATGCAGTGTGAAAGGCGTAGGATACATGCATGTTGCTGATGATGCAATGTAGGCCTCATGCTTAGAATACTTGATTTTTTTTCTTGTCACCTAGAGGACTTTGTGATTAGGATAGCTGTTAACTGTAGCATGATAAGTAGCTACCCTCCCTCTTAGAGCTCATTTGAGGCATGCGCATTCCTCTTGCCCATGCCTTCCCACACCATATTTCACACGTGGTCGTTGAAACTACTTCATTGCAGGCTGTCAAAGTTCATGTGGTCTGTACAAGAGAGAGTTTTCAGTAGATGTGGACCCAAGAATTCAACATAAAATCGGTAAATTTCCATAAATTGCTTCCCATTCAGCTCCGTCTTCACCATGTTAAAGCTTGACACATATGGAGTGATGAAACCTATCACCACTCCCTCTTGATTTGTGCACTAGTGGTTTGAACTGTCTCATTTGTGTGCATTCTTGTAACATTCTCGAGTGACTCTCGAAAATCCTTGTCAAGAAATTGGACCTGGGTGTCTCCTCTCATAAGTGGAAAATCTTGAAGATTGTCAATAACACGTTCTACACCCAAGGAAAAAATTGTTTCCTCTTGACTGTGTGATGGAGTCACTTCTTGATCTCTTTTGGGTCCATTAGCCCTCCTTTTGCTGAGCGTGCCGTAGTCGAAGATTGTTGGGTCGAGTTTGAGCCCCTAAAGGAAATATGCGTTTGCCTCATGCAAAAGAAAATCCTCATTTTGCTCATGCAAACGATATTGTGCATGATGATAATGCTTCACGTGCTCCTTCCTCTTCACTTCTCGCTCCTTTTTAGGTGAAAAGTTGTCTCCAAATTTTTTTGGGTCTTTTATTGACATTCTAGGCCCAACAGCCATACAAAAGGGCATGCGTTCACTCTAAAGGGTGTCTAGGTCGTTCTCAGCAATGAGCACTTTTTATCCATGAGTAAGTATAGGTATACTATAACTCTCATATAGCGAGACCTATTTTATTCCTTACTTTCCATGAATTATTAATTGAAAATCGACATTCTTAATTGAATTGTCTGCAGTTATCTTTTGTGTGCTTGTCCTCCATACCAAAGGCTCACCTTCTGATTTTGCACAAGGAGGGAAGGTCCCGTTTTGTTCTGTTTCACCTGCGTCCGTGGGACAAACTTGGTTGGTGTGGCTGTTGTCGTCGCATAACAAAGGAGACATTAAGCACAACTCCCTCTAGTCACATGAGTTGTCTCTTGTCCTCCGCCAATTTTATGATATCCATTATTGCCTCTGCTTTTCTTGCTCGCGTGCTGGTCCCACTTAGGATGTGAGCCCTAGCCTTGCTCCCCCCTCCTTGGTGACGTGTGTGGCGATAATTTTTAACAAGCAGCCATAGTCTCCATTGCTAATCGCTCAAATGCTTGCCTTTTCATTTTTTTGTTTCTCCCTCTCTTGCTTGCTTGCCCCCTTCTCCTGTCTGTGGCTGTTCTGGCTTTGAAGCCACAGTAGGTGCTCTAATTGCTCACTTGGAACATCGTTGCATGAATGCAAGTGTTCAAATTGTGCATCCATGTTAGTTGGAAAGTTTCTACAAGCCATTGTGACTGGTCGCAAGCGAGTTCCTCTCCTTCCTCTCAGTATTCTACAAGACCTTTTTTTTCCTGGCAAACATTTTCATGGTTGTTATAGACTTTTACTGTTGGAAGAGGTCTCGTTGTAGCAATGAGCACTTTTGCTTTGCTAGCACATCCTCCAGCAAACATTGCTTTTTATGGTAAAAAATCTGTGGCTGTTGTTTAAACCATGAGCTTTTTTGTGCCTACCAAAGCAACTACGTTTCGACTCAAACTCTTACGATGAGCCAGAGGCCATTGAAAAATCATGTTTTTCTCTAATAGTTACTTTTAAAGCGGCCATTCAAAAACGATGTGCACCATCCTGTGGTTCGCAATTGCCACAATGACTTGATGTATGGCAACCTCGTGCTACTCCCAAAGTTCTTGCTTTTTTGGATGTCATCTCTTCAGCCATGAAGGATCTGAGATTTGTGTGCATAAAACATGCTTGTGTAATGGCATGGGTATGTAATTTTGACTTATGTGTCCCCTCCACAACCGCTTGCTTCTGCACATACTACAAGAGGGCGTGAGAGGTGAGACAAAAATTCCTTATACACCCATAAAACACGTAGTTAGGGACATTTTCTCTAAAACATCTGGCAGATTCCATAATGCGGAGCACATGCAAGTCTTTGACCGTGTGGTCTTCACCCTTTGATTGAATCCTATGTCCACGAATGTTGATGTGCTTTGTTTGGCCTTTGAGTTTTATTGATTTTGCTAGGAAAAGGCAAGCTTACTTTCAACGATTTTTTTCCCGAGTGCCCTTAAGCAAATGTGATTTCCTCCAAAAGGTTGTGAAGATATGTGACCTCTTGTGTTTGTGAATTAGTAGCCACGTTCTCACGTTTACCTAAACTGAGCGTGATGAGGTTGTATCGGTTGTTCGTCTAGGTGAATACTCTTCCGCCAAGTAAACACACAAATCTTGTTGTACTCTGACGGTCTTCCTCTGTTCCACCAAAATCGCCGTCAATGTAGCACTTGTGGTCGAGGCAGTCTACCGTCCCAAAGAGTAAAATTGTTTCCTTTATTGTTTTCAAATAGACAAAATATCCATCTAGCTCCTTGCACGCTTCCTCCTTAGATGTCTTGTTACTGCGTGCGAAGTTGCTCCTGACAAACTGCAAATTGGCCCTGTGCATCATGTTGCATTCATCGATGAGACGACTATGCCACAATTGTCAATGTCACTCCTCCCCCTTTCTCCTTGATGAGTTAGCTCTTGCTCTAATAGAGGTGTTGGTACGTGTTGGTGGGAAGCGTTGAATTGTTTTTTTGCTTTCCGGTGTGTATCTGTTGGCTCAAGTGCAGCATACGCGCTTCATGATATTGATTGATGTTCATTCCCAGGTTGTATTCAAGGCTGGGATGTGTGTCAAATTGATTTAGTGTGCCATGATCGCTCCTATTGCTTTGATGAAATTTGCGGACAGACCAATGATGACAAATTCATCAACATAGACAAGTACGTACCATTTTGGCTTTGTGTCTAGTCATGGCAGGTGTAGAAAGAGGTACTTTACATAGACTAGCACATAGCAGTCAGATGCTCATCCACCTTATCCCACATCAAAAAGGGTGACTAGAGCACTGTTAAGATCCCCTCACGCTAATGTCTACGAAGGAGTCGTAAAAAGGCTAGAGTAGAGTGGGCTCACATGATTGCTTAGCCTCCCACGCGGAGCGTGTCAGATTAAAAAAACATGGCATCTCTATAGTTGATGATAAGATGGGAGTCCACGTCAAAGAACTCGTACCCCTTCATGTAAACGTTTCGACCAAGGAAAACACCCCATGTTGCTTTCTCCACGAGCTTAAATTCATGTTGCTTTGAGACCGGAAACATTGCCATGCATTAAAAGGTGCATGGCATGGCCATGTGGGCTTTTTCATCATTCCATGCTTGAAATGGTGTCATGTTTGGTAGAGACACGTAAGGCATGCGGTTGCACAACTGTATTATTTTTCATAATGCAAATGACCACCATGAATTGTCGTGCTGCGCACATACCAGCATCGACTACAATGTCTCTTGCATAATGCGATTTGCGCTCTCTACTACGACATTGTATTCCAGTGTCTATGGCATGGAGAAGTTTTACATGATCCCCAAAATCTTTAACTCCGTGGCACCCTCTGTTCTTGTGTACTGGCATGCACCATTGTAGTTTAGAACCTACATTCTCTTGTTGCTTTGCCTTTTGCCCATTATGAGCCACTTGAAAAAACATGCTTGTGCTTCGTCCCTTATGTAAAGTGGATAGCTCCACACCATCCTTGTGGTAAGGTCAACTAAGAAAAGAAGGTAATGATGCCCTTTGTAGATTGTGGCAGTTGGTAGAGGTCCGCATATGTTTGTGTGGACGAGCTTGAACTTTTGAATGACATCGCAATTCTAAGCAACCACAAACATCTGGCATTGTACTTGATCACGCACGAAGTCTTCAAAGTTTGTTATCACATCATTACTACTACTTTCCTTGATGAAAAGATTGTTGAATTGCTCCTTCCAGTACATTGCCAATATAATCTGTTTGTTAATGTGGTCAAGTCGTTTGTGTCACAAATTACGGTCAACGCTGGTCACCTAGTGGAGACATGCTGTTGCACAGGGCGTATCCAACCGTATTGATAAAGCTGGTGCTGCAAAGTCTATCTCTGGCATGTCGTGCGGACAAAGGCAACCATCAAGGATGGTTCTCGCCTTGACAGCTCTTGAAGGTGACGTGTTGTGCATTGCTAGCGATCTGCACACCCCTTTTCATCAGCTACCCAAGTGAGAGGAGGTTCACCGCGATCTTAGGTATGTACAAAATGTCCCCAAACTTGACTTGGACACCATCTTACCCAGTCACTATCATCTTTCCTTTCCCAAAACAGGCACTTCTCGCTTGTTCACAACCGCAATGAAGCCTTTGGAGAAAGGTTCTTGCTCAAGGAGGCTTGCCTTGTTGTGGGTGATGTTCGATGTGCAACCACTGTCAAGGTACCTCACGTAAAAGGAATAGACAAGCTCATCACTTTGCTTTAGTGAGAGTTCGAAGACCGATCCTGTGTATTCAAATTACTTCCCTTTTCTTCCGTCGTGTTTCTCGGCCTCTTGAGTCTTGCTTTCGATTGGCTTCTTCTCTTTGCTTCCAACTTCCTTCTTCTCCCACTTTTCGTGTGATGACTTGCCTTTGAAAAACACTTTTCACCATGCTAGTTGTTTGTCATACATATTGTTTCTACAATCTTGCTTCATGTGCCAAACCATCCTCTAATTATGGAACTCAATGACAAGTTATGACCTTGCATATTTGTGTAGCACATTACCGATGTTGGCTTTTGGTCCAAGGTGGATGTACAACTAAGTAGGCGCAGAGTTTTTGGTGGATTGACTGTTATGTAAGGGCCAAGGAGAAGACACAACAGTTTTCACGTTGTGGTAAGTTGCATTAGATAGAATGCTCTCCTTTATCTCTTGTCAACACTTGGTCATGCTACTCTGTTAGAAGCATGTTGCAAATGTAAGCCTCCGTGAGCACTACTCCATGCCTAAACCTAAGCACCTTTCAAAAGTTGCCCTAATCCCCAATTAGTCCATCAAGAAGGTCACAAAAACGAGCTTTGTGTTGTGCGTGCTACTATGCAAGCGGAACGCTGCTCACATTCCTAAAGTGGTGTTACGTTTGCCTCTGACTTAACACTTGTACGGGGCTGGTGAAGAACGCCTCCACCATTAACATAGATTGTTACTGTTGTTACAAACTTCTAAGAGCACCACCTATTCTTCTATGAGCATGTCCATTGTCTAGGAAAGAGAACAACGGCCATGACCCTTGCTTGTAGGACCTTTGGGTGATCAGTAGATTAGTTTATACCATTAAGAAGAGAAAGAATTGGAAATCTTGGATGAAGAAAAAACTTTGTCTTGACGAGTACAAAACACTCCTACGGTAAATGAAAATCCTAGGCAAGCCAGGCTTCCACAACTCCTGGCCCAGTGAGGGGAAAAGCCTTTCTTGGCCTTGTGGGCCGTGGAGGCAAGGGTCTTGGCATACTCTATGGGTTGATTGGCCTCCAGGGCAACCTCCACCTAGGTTGACAGGGCTCGCCAAGCTTACAAGAGCGTTGGAGGGATCTCTAGTAGAGGCTTGGAATGGGCTCTATATTCAGTGGCTTGAGCAGAGCTGAGTGCTTGAAAACTGCTGAGACAAATTGAACAGAGAGGAGATCAGCCTTTAATACCTATTGATCAGGCAAGTTGACCACCTGACGGAGACTTCCTTTAGGTGTTTCAAGTTTGCAGTCTTTGAGGATGCTTCCTTCCAAGAAAAGTTTTGTGTAGTACAAACTTGTTACTGGCATCCTTGTTGCCTTAGGCAGACGTTTCATGCTTCAAAAAACTTTGTCAAGTCTTTGAATAAATTTTATCAAAGAGGTTGCTTGCTCTTTAGACTTTCCTCTCACGACTGATGATCTTGCCATGTTGCATAAGATCCATCAATTAGGCGCCTTCTGAAGTTTGTGTACGATTGGCCCATGCAAGTTGGAAGGTTTAGACTTCATGCATGTGGCTGATGACATGGCGTACGCCTCATGCTTAAGGTACATGATTCTTGCATACTTAGCTAACGAACTATTTGACTAGGGTTATTGTATAATGTTTTGTAGTAGATAGCTTCCCTCCCTCCCAAAATTCACCAGAGGCATGCGCAACCCTCTTCCATATGCCAACACACACTGTATTCCACACCAGACCCTCTAAACAACTTCATGGCTAGCGGCCAGAGTTCATCTTGCTAATACAGGAGAGACTTACCACGAGACATTGACCCATGATTTCACCGTAAATTCTGTATCTTTTAGTGCAGTGCCCTGAATGGAGTTCCATATTCACCATATTGGAGCTTGACAATAGCTCAGTAATAACACCTATCAACATCATGGGAAAGCTTCCTTTTTTAGAAAGTGTCATCAGAGCCCATAATGTAGCTTCCTTTTAAGAAGCTTTTGTGAGAGGCTTTGTTGCTACCATGCTGATGCTACCACATCATCACATGACCAATGGACCAAAATCATTTTGAAGATTTCACCATATCTCTTTACTTAGGTTGTTCATATGGCAATGAGAAGACATGTTGTTTTGTGCCTATGCCCTCGCACAACTATGTGCATATAGTTTACTTTGGTGTGCTCCCATCGGATCATCAAGCGTATGCAGCATTGCATAGGTCTTTGCGGTTGGATGTATGCCATGCTTTCATGCACATGCTTTGAGAGAAATTTTGTTTCACTCCTATAGTGTTGTTTGAATAAAAAAAATTAGTTTTTGAAGGGAGGAATAGTTTGGCCCTAGTGCTTGCATAGAATAAACAGAAAATAATGAAACATTATGAGAACCTTGGATTGGAGTTTAGAATAATCCATGCACAAGAAGTTCAGCAATGTAGTAATCCCTTCGTAAAATTGTTATGAAAATGTTGTATTATCTTTTTGCTTCTGACACTTTGATTCAATTTTTAAGTGATTCTTGATGAAAATTCAAGGTAGGTGTTCTAAAGATATATAATAAACAATGAGAACTAACTTCAAAGTGAAAAGTTAAATGGACTTAAAAAAAGCTCCATTACATGGTGTACTTACTTCTCAAATGAAGCGTTTGTGGTAGAGCACCCACTAGTGTCAAGGAAATCACATTAAAAATGTTTAAAGACAACGTAATTGGTAAGAAACTTCTTACATGAAGTGAATAAAAAATCAAACCTTTCAATAGCTGAAAAATGTTTTTACCAATTTTGTCAATCTTTCTTTCAAAATGATCTTTAATGTAACATTTATGTTAACAATGGTTTTACTTTATTCCACAAGCATAGTTTCAAAAATCAATGTTCAAGTGATATTCAATGGATAAAAATTTTCTGATGTATCTCACCAAAGCTTTGTAATAAGATCCTTGGCGTTGTACCATGCATGATCTGTGCTTGAAAAGAATTCAAACATACTCAAAGCAATTTTTTGAATGTTATATCAAAACTCATGGTTCTAGCAATGCAACGAGTATTAATAGTCAATTTATACATACATTAGCCTAAGTTTGGCTAATGTGGTTCTCGTCTTATCTTTTGCAAGAGATGAAAAGGCTTAAAATGCAACAAGAATCAATTAGTCAAGTTTCTTTTCACTTCTCTCAGACCAATCGTTTCCACGTATGGAGTGACCAGGAATGTTAAATACATTGTGTGTTTATACTACGTGTCATTGCATTAGTGCATTGTCATACAAGGGAGATGAAAGAAAGTTTTTCGATGCATCAATGTTGAGGACCCATGGAGTTGAGTGATTACCTTCAACTTAAGTCAAGGTTCATTTGTTGTAGTAAGTCTTCATAAGGTATCATTTCGTACTCAAGATAACATGTCTTTAGTTTCTAATACAATTCACATATCACCTGCCATTTTAAACTTCACTCTAGTAAAACGATCTTTGTATATGCCTCTAAGTGCTCCTTCAAGTACTTGGACATCATTTTTAATACAAGTTACATTGTTTTTGAGCTTCTTTAGCACAATGGAATCCACGGAAGCCGCGATGTGGTATTGCTATATCTTAGTTATATATCTTGAGTAGTTACATGGTGGGCTACTCATCTTATGAAGCTTGTATGTGTGTGGTTTCACTTCTTTTTTCATGATTCATGTATTGCGCTCAACAGTTTTGTCATCCTTTCATGTTTTTGTGATGTAAAATTGTACCTTAGGACTGGTTGAACTAGTTGTGTGTGCTAGAGTGCGTGATTCAATGCTACCTCACTCACCAAAGCTTTAATACTTTGACATGTCCTTTACTTTGCCATTTTCCCCTTTTCACAGGGACATTTGTGCTTGTTTTCGCTGTTATGCTAGGCTCCCCCCGACCTAGCGGGAGATTCCTCTTGCATTTCCGACATTTGTGATGAGGTATTCAATATTATCTTAAAGGAATATCATGGCTTGGAGATCCTTCTAAATGTTCTGTATGATTGTAAGGAGTCTCAACATAACTCCCTTTATTGGAATCTTGCTAAAGATTCCCTCTCAACCAGATCAAAGTGAGCATTCAGAAGGAATCATGCTAAA
Source organism: Penium margaritaceum (assembly GCA_023375785.1). Classification (NCBI taxonomy): domain Eukaryota; kingdom Viridiplantae; phylum Streptophyta; class Zygnematophyceae; order Desmidiales; family Peniaceae; genus Penium; species Penium margaritaceum. The sequence continues at coordinate 1,292 of SZWC01035124.1, read as the reverse complement.
GATTCCCTCTAAACAAGAATGGAGGGAATACCCGCACTTTATGTAGCTTGGGCTTGTCACCTCGATTTTGGGCAGGTAAGAAGGTGGGTTCAAGGGTATGAAATCAAGGTGGTTTTAACCCAACTAGCCAAGTATTTGAATAGTAGTGTTGAATTGATGTAGTGGAGAAGTTCACTTATACCCATTTGTTGAAATAATTTCAACAAAGTGCCCATTAACATGAAAGAATTAACCTATGACCAATCATCACACCTTCCATGAAGTGATTTAAAAGGCTAAAAAATGCAATATCCATGCCACATGCCATGCAAATTCATTGTGAGGATGTTATGATTTAGTGTGAAAACAATGAAGACCTCCAAAAGTGATTGATTTTTGTTTCGAGAGGCTTTATGGGGGTTTGAGAGTCCTTATGTGTTTGATTTATAATAGAACCCAATGAACCTGGCTTCCATGAGGTTTGGAAGTTTTCCATGTAAGACCTGACAACCATGAATGTAATTTGTGTAGTGTTTGAATTGTGTCTGAATGTGAAAATGGGGATGTTATTATCATGGAAAATTGATTCTGAAGAAGATTGCATTTTTGTACGTCATTATTCTAGTGGGAGTTATGATCCATATCTTTGATGTTGATGCCAATTCAGTTACACATATAGTGAATGTGAAGAAACGTGGTGAGGATAAATAGTTTTATGAGTTTGATGTGCAAGATGAGGATAACAATTTCTTTTCACGTATTATGATCATGGGCAAACCTACTTCATGATCTTGGTTCGCTCTTCGCCATGAGGCGCCTTCTTTGCCTTCAAGATAGATTTCCCAAGAAAGGTAGCAGGCTGTTGATCTTAACTCCCTCTGCATTGAGAGAAAGAAATTCAGGCACCCACTAGAATTGTGTTCCGCAGATGCTTGACGTTTATGAAAAAGTGTTGAGCTTGGACTGTAACTCGTCGTTTGATTTTAGTTTGCTTGTTTGCAGGAGGGATGCCTCTGGGATCGTTTTAAAATGTGTCGAAATACCACGGTCACAAGTAACAGCTATAAGAAGCATAGCGCAGTGTGCAGGCTCAGCATTTTGGAGCAGTATATCTTATGAGCATTTCTAGCCGTAATGATACGACCTTATCCTCGTGGCATCTCTCGCAAGGTCGCACGTCAGTGATTACACTGATTATCGTTTCCATGCTAGAAGTTTCTCTTTTGGCCATCAACGTCGTCACTTCTAGGCCATAAAAACCCTCTTAGTTGTAGCCGCACGTGTTGCGTGGAAGGACGTTGTCGAGGTGAAAT
>SZWC01035120.1:2072-17415 GCA_023375785.1 Penium margaritaceum | reverse complement strand
AGATTGGTAGACTGGAAGATGGTGCAGAGCTTCTTCCAGGCCTCCGTGGCCTCCGTGCATCCTTGAATGAGAGAGCGCTACGTCAGAACAAGCGCATACACCAACAAAGCAAGCGCCTTCTTGTTGCACTTCTTGTATGCTTCCACTTCCTTTGGCATCGCAGTATCCAGAGGGGCAGTTTCTTTACCGTTGACCAGCTCAAGTAGGCCCTTTTCATCGAGGAAGACCTCAAACTCCCACCTCCACAAGTGGAAGCCAAGTCTGTTGAACTTCGAGACGGCGCCAATGCTCTCTTGCTCGGTCATTGCCATGGCGCGCGGCGGTAGCGTGAACGTTATAGAGCTAGGGTCCTTCTAGGCACGTGGGCCCATAACCCTTTGTTGGCTCTAGTGGGTGTTGAGGCACCCTCAAGGATGCCTAGCTCTCACTGATGCACGCTACCAGTGTTTTGAGCAGTCAAAGGACACCAATGGTGAAGAGTGTGGAGCACAAGGGTCACGGATGTGAGTGGACGGAATAAGTCGCATTCAGTAGATCTGAATCAAAATACGTTTTTGTTTGTTAGCATAGTAAGATTACATCAGATCCTTATAGCATGTGATCTAAGCTTTCCAAAGCATACAAGCACACCCAAATCGGAGCGGTAGAGCCCCTGCTACGGTCGTCCAAGTAACCCTTGGTGGAGCCGCCCACCTTGCCTTGTACGCTAGGCAACGGGAGGCGCTTCGACGATGACCCGTCGAAGCGCCTTTCCTCGTCCAGAAGTCAAGGATAAGTTCACCCTGGTCAAGGAGGTCCTTTTGGTTGCCTCATTCATGCCCTTGGTGCATTTGGAGCCCATTGGAGACGAACTCGGATCACTGGCGGTGGATTATCCCGCCACCCATTGCGGGTACCAGATTCCACCCGCCCAACACCCGATTTTTGGGCTGGGCTAACTTTCTGAATACTCACTCAAATCGAGCAATTCAAAGCTCGATCCTGCATGGAAAAATCCAAGGAATCTAAATCTAAAGTCATATCAGGTGTTTGACTACTCCTTAGTGGTCTAACCAGGGAGTACGATCAACGGCACTCATGGCAAGGGGCACACCATGTGAACACTTTCTTCATGGAAAACTTGACAAGCAGGTGCTAATGGAGGTTCCATAGGGGTTTGATGATCCTGAGGGTAAATTTGTGCAGAAAGGTCAAAGCTCGCTATGGGCAAAGACAAGCACCAAGACTTTGGTGCTATGATATGGATACATTCATGGCTAAGGATTCCTTCATGCATTGCGACAACGACCCAAGCATGTACGTGCATAAGAGAAAAAAAGGGACTATGTTGGTCACCTTGTATGCTGATGACCTGATTTTATGCTCTTTGTCAACGGGGTTGCTAGATGATCTCAAGGGGTTGTTGAGTAGTATATTCAAGATGAAGGAATGGGCCCTCGTGACTCCTATCTTGGAATTGCTATCAAGTATGAAAGAGGAGCAGGGTCCATCAGCCTGAACCAGAAAAAATACATCGACTCCATCCTCAAACATTATGAAATGGCAGACTACTAGCCTTCCAGCACAGCCATGAGCTNTAGCCCATGCTGTTGGGCAGGTGAGCCGGTTTGTAGCCAACCCTGATCCACTGCAGTGGCAGGCGATGAAGTGCATCATGTGCTACCTTACAGGGACGCAACATATGGGACTCCAGTTTGGAGGCCTCACTAGATCTACCTCACTCTGTTTCATGTGCTATACCGATGCTGATTGGGGAGGCAATATAGATGACTAATAATCCACCTATGGCTTCATATGTATGCTGAATAGAGGTGTTGTCAATTGGGCGAGCCACAAGCAGGAATGTGTCTCTCTGTCAAGAATTGAAGCTCCGTAAATCACCTTGGCTAGGGTTTATTAAGAGATGTAGTAGCTACGCAACTTGATATCTGAGATGAAGACACCATAGGCAATGGTAATAGTCATTAATTTTGGCAACATGAGCGCAATTGACATGTCCAAGAACCTAGTCCTGTGGAGGTGCACAAAGCACACTGAAATCCGCTACCACTACGCTCAGGACTTGGTCAATAGGAAGACAGTGGACATCGAGTATGTCGGTACCAAAGTGAACCAGGCTAACATGCTTGCAAAGCCACTGGACAAGGATCTCCACTTTGCAAGCACGGAAGGTATCAGCATGGTCAATGCAGGTGATGAAGAATGATGATGGCAGCTGACGCAAGGTGCAAGGGAGAGACTTTTTAATATATTTGTCCCTTCTTCAGTGTTGTACGAAGGATAAATATTGCTCTGTCCATTGTGGAGGTATGACCACTGCATCCATTGTAGAGTGAATCAACTATGCACGGTCTCAGGTGAGATATGACCTATGAGTACACCATCTGGGTGAATGGTTAACTTGGCCATTTTGTTGATTTGGCCAGATGAGAGGTCGATCGTGGCCCCATGCACATCTTGGTTGTCATGGAAGCTTCAAAGAAAGAAAGTCTGTAGCTTCTTGGAAGCTACATGTTTGGTCTGTCACCTTGGCACGAGGATGCTTATTTTTGAAGCCCACATCGCAAGTCTATTGGTGATATGGCTCGGTCAAGCCACTTCTTGAAAATGTGCTTTTGAGTTCTATGAATGGAAACATAGCTACAAAAGGACTTGTATTGCATGCTAATCAATCAACCCTTACTTGATTCTCTCTCACGCATTGACGACTTTGGCTCTTCTTGGGATGTTGTGCTAAGGTGTTAGTACTGTTGGAGGTGAATTGTATGCTTGATTAAGATTGGGATGCATGGCACATGCCTGCAAAAGAAGGTGTAAAACATTTTGTGAGCTTTTTGGTTTTGCGGCTTATCTGCCAGAGGTGGTTAGCGTAATAGCTAACACGATGTAACCAGTCACCTCTTCACCATGGACATTGAGACGCATGAGAATATGCACATGTTGAGAGTGTGAGTTACGTGATGCAGAGGAGTGGTTAAACACACTAAAGGATACGTTGGCTGAGCTACTCATAAATGGTTCTAGTGGACACAGTCTAGATGGTTCTGAGTTCCATTCTATCGTAGCTTCAAACAATGCCTTACACCATGGGGATGTTGTTTCCTTTTGTTTTTGAAAATATACAAGATAGCTCTGAGTTATTCTTCAGCTCACCCTCATTATTTTCCTTCACATCTGGGCCATTCTTCTCCTCTTTTGAGCTTTACACATCACCTATGTCAAAGCTTGACCTTCCTTTCCCTCCTCTAGTCGCTTGTCTAGATTTTGCACATGACCTCTAACAAGGTGACCCTTCAGTCGATATACAGCATATAGTTTCTTAGCTTCAGGCAGTAGAGATGGAGGCATAGGTGCTTCATCCAGTGATTGATGGCTTACTTACCACCTATATTGAGGTGTTTTTGGTGCTCGAGGATGTTGAGTTTGTTCTTCGCACAGTCACTCAGGAGGTTCATGCTCAGACGTGAGAGCACGCCTCTTTTCTCAAGGGTCAGTTGACTGTAGCAAAAGAGCACTTGCACACGTTCGATTGTACAATTGATCAATTGAATGCAACGGCGAGCCCCACACACATAGATCCGGCTTTATCCTTACTCTCCAGACGAGAAGCTTCCAACACCATATTCTCTACATGTACAGCTTCAGAGTCGACTGGTTGAGACCTCTTGCAACAGCCACATATGAGGGATTCAACTTAACTTTCCTCTCCCAGCAATCGAGCATTTCGTAGCATCATCTCCACTCCTACACCCTCTGAGTCCAATGAGATTGAGACCTAGAACTGTGCCATCTGTGACCTTTGGCAGCCTCTGATTGTACAAGGTGAGACTTTCTTACTCTCCTCCTACCGCTAAGGAGTTGGTGAGTGACAGGCCTTAGACAGTTCCCGAGTGAGTAGGACACATGATAGCCATTGTAGCCTTTTCCTCTCTTATCTACTGCAGATTCCACATCTTTAGCTTCTACCAGGTGTAGCTCCTGTTTTATTGTTCTTCCCAGGATTTTTTGAGCTTGAGGGCATGTTCTGATACCCAAAGGTGACCACGTTCATAGCCTTGTGCATGCAAAGAGATCGGATTTATCCTGGCATAGCGGTTTTGGGGTTCATTTTCTTAGGAGTCTCTCATCAAGGGAGAGAGTATGTATCTTCCTATCTGGTATCTCTTTGAACGCTCTTGCAGCCAAGGGGGAATGATGGTGTCTGGGCTTTGAGCTCTTTAAGTTTCATATGACGGTGTGTGGTCAGATCTTCTCAGTTGGCCCCAATGATTCTGCAACAACTACATTACTTCTTTTGTGGTGCGTAATGTGCATGCTAGCCTCCTAGTTCAACCGTGCAAGGCTGACAGAGTTTTGTTCGTTGTTGAGACACAAGCAGTTGCTGGTGTTTTCCAGTGCACACAAAGACCCCATGATGATTATCCACATCTTGCCTTTCATAGGTCCTGTATTCTCTTCCTGGTCAAGACCTGGGTACATTATGGCTTGTTCAGGTAACTTGTGACATTAAGAACTCATTGATCCAGTCTTTTCATGGCGTCTCGTCAGCCATATGCTACTTGCATGTGGTAGAAACACCGAAACCGTTGACATCCTCCTGCGACTGGCGTTTCCAAAACACCGATTCCGGGAGGTGTAACTTCCCTAGTTTTGAATTTCTAGTGGTGCTCGCATATCACAGTAAACTGTGGATGTGTTTTGGGCTAAACAGCTCGGATACCCATAAAACGCAATGTGTGACTCCAATCCGCCCAGCACCGGAAAAAAAAAAAAAAACCTCCAAAGCCAAGCCCGAAATCGTGCTCGCTTACAGCATGCGTTGACGGCCGAGAAAAAAAAACAAGTGCGCAAGGACATCGCTCCCACTCAAGAATCGCGAGGGAGCAATCACCCCTTTGTTATTTTTCTTCAACACGCAAATCCCCCAGTTTGATTTATATCGAAAAAAACAAAGGGGTCATTGCTCCCTTTCGATCGAGCAAATACGCTCTTTTCATTTAGTTTTTTTTTTCGCGCAAACCCATTCATTCAAACCTCAATCAAACCATATCCCAAATTTCATTCGGGGTTTTAGAGTTTTAGTTCTATGCAGGCTCGTGCTAGGCCCCTTGGTAGCGGGGCCCAATAGGTTCCCTTTTAACGCATGGGGAGTCTCGAACTCCCCTCAAACTTTGGACATACCGCCCCCTCCTAGTATCACAAACCCTTCAACCTGCGGGTTTGTGATACTAGCGGGGGACACCGCATGTGATGCGTCGTCAGTGCATGTCATGCGGCTTCGCCATGCCTTTTCGCCTTTTGTCTCTNTCTTGTGTTGCTTCACGTTTCGTAGATTGTCTATTTCTTGTTCTTGCCTTTTGGTGCGACGGGGATGATAGGGCCTAGAGTGCCAAGTGTCATTCCTTAGTTCATAAAGCTCACAGTATGGCTTTTTGTACTTACTCCCTTCTATCATAATGCATGCATTCTAGAATGAGAAAAAAATATGGTGCTACCATTCTCTCGCTCACCAGCACAGCACGTGTACAGTGTAGCATGGGTCTCCATGCCAATTTTGACAATAATGACTGCAAGGATGAGTTCATTTGTGTTGAGAACCTTGCGGATGACTATGGGGTTTTGTATTTTGCCCCTTGTTTTGGCTGACCATTGCTAAGGCACCCCCATTTTTTTTGTCATTTTTCACTCTGTCCTTAATCTACAAATTTATTTTCACATTGTCCCAATTTTAAATTTTGTTGTTATCATTTTCACATTGCCCCCTCATGTTCTAAGTCTGAGTAAACCTTGAAGGTTCATTTTATGATATGAAGGCGGGAATTATGCAAATTACGTAAATAAGACCAAGATGTTCCAATGACGCAAGTTTGTTTATATGACCGACGATCCAAAGAGGACCATTGTCTACGATTTTATGCACGTTTGGTTGATCTTCAAGAGGCCGATTGACGATGAGCGCTTAGAATGTCTCTTCCTAGGCCACAATACCACGGGGCCTGGGAGGAGACATGTATTCATGAAAAAAAAAACCCTGTTTTGGGAAAGCTACATACTAAGATACATGTTTCGCATTGTGAAAACAATCAAAATTAAAGAAACAGAAAATTGGGGTGGATTTAAGTTCAATCCAGAGATTAGGGACAGAGATAAATTGAACTTTGCAAGTGGGGTTTGAGTGAGCATATTTGTAGAAATGGGTATGTTTTTCGCACCATCAGCCAAAGGTGGGGGATAGTTGGTAGGGTACACTTGCTGCATACCCACTGTCGTCGCAACTAATGTACACCATACCAAGTTTACGCAGAAAAAGAATAGGACGGCCACTTTGACAGAAATATACCTACAACGTCACAAAAGGCATAAAATACTTCTGAGGGCCACGATTAAAAACTAATTCTCTGGATGTCCACCGAGCATAAAACCATATGGGGAACAATGTGATTCTCCGCATACCCACTATGACACTCCACCGAAACACACTCGACAACATGAAAAGAAAACCTTAGTTACTGACGCAAACACAGATTAGGTCCCTTATGCTAATACTTTTCCTTTTATTAAAAACATATGTCGAGAGTTCAAAGCGACTTACATGCTCACGATTATTCTTTGTAAATGTTTATTGTTTCTCTACCTTCGCGGGTCTCTCTCTTTCACACTCTTCTCCCATCTCTCTCACTCTTCTTTGTGTTTTTACAACTTTTGCTATGCTTAAGAGTCCTTGAACTAAGAAAAATATATCGGTATCGGTATCGGTATCAAGCTGGACGGCCGCTTGATACCAATGCCAATACCCTCGATGGCCGAGACACTGGCACGAGGGCTCGATGCCGGTATCGATGCTGGGACTCTGACAGGCTGGCTAGCGGTAGCAAGCCAGTCTGTTGACTCCCTCTTCGGCTAGTCCTTGTGAAAACTACAACGGACACCTTCTCCAGTCTAGAGATCCTATTATTCAACTCCTTGACTATCCCATTCACCTGTGGGTGACTGTTTCAGTCATGAAGTGCAGATGTTGACTCACACACACTCATACACACACAGCCACCCACACAGGTGCTGTCACAACACAAGTGCTAGAGAGGCAAGGATAGTCTGCATGCCTAGCTTTACAATAGCATAGGAGAAATAACAAATGGGGTTAGAGTCACCTAAGTAGGAATGCGCATTAAGGGCCACACTCCGTCATCCCCATGAGCGAGGCGCTCATGGGGAACCTGCAAACAGCATGCAAATTGTCAAACATGTCCCAAAACTAGCCCGAGAGCACAAAGTATGTCGGGCATATGAAGAAGAGGAAAACCAGGGGGCAAATCCTATCTATTCTAACACTCCCCCTTGCACCCTGTTTTTCAGAGTCCAAGCCACACAAGCCCTGTAGCCTGTGCATGAGAATACAAAAAGGGCACAGATAAGCCCTTTATCAAGAAGTCTGCACACTAATGAAGAGAGCGAACACCATGAATGGAGACACTCCCGATGTGTGGTGCATCTCGCATATAGTGATGTGCGACACGGATGTGTTTGGTACGGCAATGATGTACCGGGTTTTCAGCGAAATTGAGCGTGCTTTGGTTGTCACACATGAGGGGNGCCTCCTTTGCAGCTTCACTGAGTGCCACATACTCTGCTTCTGTTGAACTTGTGGTGATGCAGTCTTGCTTGCCGCTTCGCCATGAGACCGCTCCCCCTCCAATGTTGAAGATGTACCCCATCTTGTTGTGTGATCCTGCCACATCCGTTGCATAGTCGCTGTCACTGAACCCAACCAGGTGAAGACCATCGGGTGTGCGGTGATATCGAAGAACGACAGCTGCTGTGTCCACAGTGTACCGAAGGACACGAACCAAGGCCCTCATGTGAAAACTTCGTGAGGGGCTGCTCAACTGAGAGAGAAGGCTTACTGCATATGTGATGTCTGGACGAGTGGTGACAGATGCATACATCAAGTTGCCCACGATCAATTGGTATAGGTGGGTGTCAACCTCACTGCCAAGAGTGATGTCGGTTGCATCACTAATCTCCTTCATTCCCTCCGGTGTGATGGGAGATACCACTGATCGCACACCCTCCAGGATAGCAGCATACTTTGTGGCCAAACTCTTCACGTAGCGTTGCTGACCAATCTCAATCCACCCTTCCTGTCTATTCCGCTTGACCTCCATCCCTAGAAATGTGCCAACCTCTCCCAAGTCCTTCATTTTGTACCGCTTGTTCAGCAGCTCCTTGGTCCGAGAGACCTCTGTGATGGACGGAGAGAAGATAAGAAGATCATCAACATACACAAGAACTGCTACAAACGATCTCCCTTCTCCTCGAACGAAAAGTGAGTGGTCTGCATTGCTCCTCACAAAACCTCCATCCACCAGCCCAGCTGCTAACTCCTCGTTCCAACACTGTGGAGACTATTTGAGACCATACAATGCTCGCTTGAGGCGGTAAACCCTGCCACTACCATCGTCCACTCCTTCTCGCTATACCATGTAGATCTCCTCTTGTAACTTTCCCTGAAGAAAAGCATTATTCACGTCGATCTGATGTATTTCCCAATCAAATTGTGCTGCTACTGCAAACAAACCGTGACCACTAGAGTACTTGTCCATGGGCGCAAAAGTGTCCCCAAAGTCTATGCATGGAACCTGAGAATATCCTTTTGCTGTAAGACGTGCCTTATATTTATCAATAGTGTCGTCATCGTGATATTTTATCACGAACACCCACTTCGCCCCGACTGCTATCCGTCCGCTTGGCAAGTCTACCTTCTCCCACGTATCAAATGAGTGAATCTCATTCAACTCCTCCTGAATGGCCTGCTGCCACAAGTGTGCATCTAGACATGTCATTGCCTCCCTATACGTCTGAGGAACAAATGGTGATGTTGTACGACCCAAACTGATCAGTGAACCCTCAGTCCCCTCTCGCCAACTCACTGTAACCCCTGACGGTGGTAGAAGGTTGGGTACATTTTTTACCACGTTATACATGCTCTTGTATGACTTCCTGTCCACTTCTCTGAGTCTGCTTCCCCTCTGGTACTCCTCCCCCTGAGTTCCAAGTCTCTCAGCTACTTCAGGTGCCCGTGCCTTCTGTTCCTATTCTAACATCAATTGCATAGTTGGTCCCATTGGTCCTGGATCACTCGGTACTCGTGTGAAGGAAGAAGGAGAGGGTCATGTTGCTGATGGGGTTGAGTGGACAGAGGTTGTGGTTGAAGGCGGAGCTGAGGATGGTTATGATGCTGATGGTGCTGATGGTACTGATGGTGCTAATGGTGTTGATGGTGCTGATGGTGCTGATGGTGCTGATGTAGATGCCTGGGTTCTGGTATGTTTTCTCATCCCAGGCATGACGTCTGCGGATGAAGGCTGATGAGAATGTGGGATGGTACTATGGACTGGGTTGACAAAGATAGAAGAAATTGGCATGACTGGCGTGTCACCATTGCATAGTGGTGGAGTCAGTGGAGCAGATGAAGGTCGAGTACATTCGACTGAATGTGTGTGCTGGATGAAACCTTGTTACTTTGCAGTGTAGTAGTGCGATGCAAACCACTGCTCATAGAAATCCATATGACGTGACTCAATTATTTGTCGAGTCTCAAGGTCATAACATCGCCATGCCTTCCATATTATACTTGGCCCCATGAAGATGCCCCACCGGCCTGGTCCATCTAGCTTTCCAGTCCTATCATCTGGAGACCGTCAATAGCATACGATATTGCCCCATACTCGTGCCGGTGTTAGATCAGCTTTTTCATTGTACCACAACTGCCATGGAGTAACGGTCAATTTTAAGTGTCCATGAGGGATGCCGTTTCGTGCCCAAACAACATACTTTACTGCCTCACCCCACAAAATCTGTGGAACCCCTGTTGCCATCATGATGGTTCGAACTGCTTCATTCAGAGTACGGTCCCAATGTTCTACAACTCCATTCTGCTATGGTGTGCGTGGAGCTGACATCTGATGTTGAATACCTTGACTCATCAAGAAATCCTCAAAATCTCGACTTGCAAACTCTCACCCTTGATCACTACGAAGAATGCACAGTGGTTGTCCGCATTCACGTTGTGCGTGAGGTAGCCAATTACGAATTGCAGCTTCTGCATGCCCCTTCTCTTTCAAGAAGAAATGCCATGTTATCTGTGTGTAGTCATCGATCAGACTCAACACGTATCTTACACCTTCTACTACTGATGTTGGGTACTGATGGCCTGGAGTCCAAATGTCGGTATGAACCAGCTGCAAGGGGGCCGTGGATCTGTGTTCGTGATGGGGAAACGGTTGTTGTGTCATTTTTCCACTTCCGCAAACAAAACATGGATGTGATCTCTGTTGTTTTTTTTATCATCTCAAGATCGAGGCCATCGGCTGGTCGTGCTTGAGTGAGGTCTCGTAGGGAAGATGGTCCAATGTGGGCTAAGCGCTGATGCAATATCTCTTAAGTGTTGGCATCGAGCCCTGCCGAGAGGTAGGTATGTGTGTGTGGATGAGCTGTGATTGATCGAAGCGATATACTGTACAAGTCACCGACAAGTGGGCCCCCTAAAATTTCTGTACAACCTCGACGTATGCTGCACCAGCTGTTCCTCTGTATGATAGTGAATCCTCCTTCAGAATCCAACCTTAATCTGGACAGTAAGTTGATCCTCAGTCGTGGGACATATAAGACCCCAGTCAAGCACACCTCACCTTGTTGACCCTGAACACGAACTGTCCCAACCCCCTCTACTGGAATCGATTCTCTTGAAGCTGTTCGCATGACGGATAGGATCGTCGGAGCATACATTATTTCAAAAAAAACTCATATCTAAGCACATGTGGTGTGTCGTGCCTGTATTGAGAATCCATCCTAGCCCCCGTGATGCTTGTTCGTTGCTCACTACAGTGTGTCCTATGTGGGTTCGTCTTTCGACATGAACAAGATGCGACCATGCTAAGTTCTGTGATGTAACAATACGTCGAGTGTTCGAAACTGATCCGGGAAGGGATGCAATACCCAATGCCTGCCACAAAAAAGCACTAAATGCAATCTCTCCCATTGATCTATGCACCATTTCTTTCTCAATCGCTTCACTATCTACACAAAACAACCTTCCCCCCCCCTTATTTTTTACTCTTTCACTTCGGTATCGCTCACTCTTTGAATCTAGTTACATCACGCCTGCCGTCTTGTCTAAAACAGAAAAAACGTGTGGTCTACACTCAACTCTTGCCATAAGAAAAGAAACTTAGGGGCCGCTTGACCCTTCCCCCTGCTTCGCTAGCGAGCTACCCCCCCCCCCTTTTTTTTCTACTCGATCTTCGCGCTCCTCGCTCTTTGCTCGCTCACTTCGCTCGCTCTCTCCCTCGCTCTCCTTCAATCACGGTGATTTTTTTTCGTCTTGCTGTTTGCTTGCTCGCTTTGCTCATTGTCTCGCTATCTCCTTGTCTCGCTCTCTGGCTCTCTCGCTCTCTCGCTCTCCTATTGCGGCATTTTTTTTTCTCTCCTCTCCTGTTCGCTGGTCCGAGGACTGTTTTCCTGTCCACTTCAACAGAAATCCGGCACACCTCACAACTGTCCGGTTTAGACTACTTACTCAGGCCGCTCTTTCTACGAACTTTCCTGTTCGCGATTCTGTGTCTAACTGCTGAAGCACGACAACGATCGACACTTAGACGGAAGACTTCAAAATCGGCGCCATGGACGAACAGAAAGCAGTCTACAGGACTCAAAACACCACAAACTTGACGTCTGCAAACATGGAATTCCTCGATTCAACCTATAGGACTTGATTTTGTCAAAACCGGAGGAAAATCGAAGCACACCTGAGGGAGATTACCCATGAACAAATCTGACCGGTAAACCTTAAACCTCTGAACCTCTAAAACTTTTGCCCTGGCCTCTACACTTAGCGAAACTGAGTGCCATTTGTTGCAATGGAGTCATCTTAACGCCTTCTATCATCCGACTACAAAAAAACTGACCTGAAACCGAGGAACAATGGAGTTCTAATGAAAAATCAAAAACGACCCACCTAATTTTGTCCCGTAGACCACACCAACACCTTTGAGACATTTAACCTTGCTCTGATATCATGTGAAAACTACAACAAAAACCTTCTGTAGTCTAGAGATCCTGTCATTCAACTCCTTGACTATCCCATTCACCTGTGGGTCACAGTTTCAGTCATGAAGTGCAGATGTTGACTCACACACTCATACATATGCAGTCACCCAAACAGGTGCTGTCACAACACAAGTGCTAGAGAAGCAAGGATAGTCTACATAGCTTTGCAATAGCAGAGGAGAAATAACAAATGGGGTCAGAGTCACCTAAGTAGGAGTGCGCCTTAAGGGCTACACTCCGTCATCCCCATGAGCGAGGCGCTCATTGGGAACCTGCAAACGGCATGCAAACTGTCAAACATGTCCCACAACTAGCTCGAGAGCACAAAGTATGTCAGGCGTATGAAGAAGAGGAAAAACAGGGGAAAATCCTATCTATTCCAACAGTTATCGTTGGCAAATACCGACAAGGACTATCGGGCTATCGAGCGGATCGACAGCCCAATTGAAAGCTCGCCATTTTATTTGCTGCTCTTCCCATGTCGACGACGTCGACATGAGAAATACGCCCAAAACAAATTGACGTCAACGTCGACTCGATGTCTATGTTTCTGTCGCAAATGTAGACATCGAGTCGACGCCAACAACTTTTTTCTGTTTGGGAGATATTTCTATAATAAAATTATGTCGCTCTTTTGTTTTTCACATCGTAGTAAAATGAAGTGAGCAAATCAAAGTGAACAGGAACGTTTCGCTTGTGCACGTAACGAACGAGCGATACAGTCTTCAAATGGGTCAGTAGGCGCATAGCCGATAAGCCCATTCGAGGGCTTTCTTGCTCTTTCACGTTTCGAACGAGCACATAACGCGACCGTGGACATCCACGGTCGCGTGATTGTGATGTACACGAAAGACCAGCGGCCAATGTCCAACGACGGACATTGGCCGCTGGTCAATGTCTGTGAATTGTGGATATAAGTGGATATAAATGATACCCCTGGTGTTTTATGCACTGAAAACGCGACTACTTGTGAGTAAAAAGAGAAATGATAGAAATTTCATCACATAAAGGAAAAATGAACATAGGATTAAACAAAATATCCCGCGAAACCAGTGAAGCAAAAGAAATCATGCTTCGGATACCCATTGTCGTCGAACTAATTCGTCTAGAACCGGTGTAGCATGAATTTGTTTGCAATAGTGGGTGGGGCATGCATGATCTCAGGTATTTCGAGAAAATTGGGTACAACATGCATGTTTTGTGTGAAGCGAGTGCCCTCTTTTTAAATGTGGGTGAACTGGTCAGCAGAAATTTCGGAGGCCCAAATAGTGGGTAGTTGTTAATTCAAGGCATGTTTTTTGGCTAGTGTGCACGCTCACCACAAAGATCCCTTGTTCAGGACAGGTTAGCTTCTGACAAACCATATCGATTCGGAAGACGGCAGCCGATATGGTCATGACGGCAGAAACGGCAACGTAAACCGGTTCTAGTCTGAGAAGATCAGTACAAAGTGAGGGTCCTTTTTGGATGTCATCACACGGCCGGGACCACACTGCTATGTGATCCACAAAGCCGGAATCGATGGCCTGTGGCACTTAAAAACGCTGTTGGACTGACCTATCACTCTCGTCAATCCCTGCGTCAATCGTCCAGTTTATGTGGTCAATGGCCAATGTGGCGAGATCCAAATGGACCAGAGGCTCTCGACTCGCTGCCTTGTCTGAAGGCTCCGACCAGAAGCAATTAAGAGACCGAATAAGGCCAAGAACGACGACATCGGACACTCTTCCAGTGCGGATTAGTAGAACATTTGCGATCGCCTATGAGACGTCAAGTATCCGGACGAATGGAGTTTTTGTGGATGGCGACGTTCCGGTTTCAGCAGCACTATCCAATACGACTGAATCAGACAACTGTTTGGAGTCAGGGTTTTGCTTACAGATGTTTTTATCTCTCAGTTTTAACACCGACCGAGAAAGACAACGGCCCGGATTCTACGTCGGATGATGGAATCTCCTTTTTAAAACTTCTTTCCAGCGTTCGATCGACGCCATGCTCCTTTTCGGTATGGGAATGAAACCAGACGCTGAACTGCTAGAATTTAGTTCTGCGACTGAGTCAGCGGAATCGAATATCATGCACTGTCAATCCTGCCCCATAGTTGGAGATTTACCGCCGAGAAACATTTACACAGGGTCCTGAAACTTTTCCTTTTTCCTTACTCGGTATCCTTACTCGGGAGTTCCCTTGCCCAAAGTTAAGCAAGGTTTGAATATCTCGACAAAACGGATCCTGGGCATTGGTTTTGTGAAGTGTGATCGGCATACAGAAATTTGCGCTGATCAGAAACGACAAATCTGAAACGATCTGATCAGAAACGACAAATTCGATCACCCAAGCAGTCTGACGGCGCCGCACCGCACCGCTGTGATGCCCTAATTTATGATCAGCAAGCTGCGAACGAACTCCGGCGATCTCTACTTGGCTTTATTCCTCTGCAGCAGCTACCCTCACGACGATTCACGTGATCACAGCAATGGCGTCTGCGTCACCAGTCAATTTCCTTTCATTGGTATCGCTATCGACGACTCTGCTGCTGTTAGTGTTTGTGGTGCTGCCGACCGCCCTTGCTGGTGAGCTGGAAAATGCCGCACATTATTTTATAACTTCGAATTCGTTCATTGTAAGAAGACTGCCGCAAAACACCAGGAAGAAAATGCTCCTGGCAGTCGTGAAGCGTACTCTTCGTCGTCAACCAGTGGTTTCCGTACGAGAAAGATTACATTTTTCTCCTCAAGCAGCTCTCAAACTTCCGTAAAATCTCACAAACCATCAAGTCGTTTGACATGTGGATCAACCCAAAATGGGGTTTCAGGGGGAAGGTTCTCTTTCAGCAGCCGTGAACGCCACCTGTTCTCATTTCTTTACATCTTTTTCCCGGTGTCCGCGCTTTCCTTTCGACGCAGCAGCTTTGTATTGCTACAGCTGCATTGGATATGAAAAAGAGCACGCATTCACGGGATAGCATTTGCAGCAGCAAGGGTAGCTGTCTGCCGGTCCGCACCATGTTGCTGCTCGTACAGCGGCGGCTGCTGCTGCTACTGGTGTTGACACTGGTGCTGATGCTGCAGCCGCTGCTGGTGCTGCTGCTGCGGATGTTGGTGGTACTGTTTCTGCTGTTTTTCCTCCTCCTCCTGCTCCTCCTCCTCCCCCCCCACCTCTTCCTCCTCCTGCTCCTTCTCCTCCTGCTCCTCCTCCTCTCCTCCTCCTCCTCCTCCTCCTCCTCCTCCTCCTC
>SZWC01035117.1:0-17419 GCA_023375785.1 Penium margaritaceum | reverse complement strand
TGTGTATGTATGTGTGTGTGTGTGTGTGTGTGTGTGTGTGTGTGTGTGTGTGTGTGTGTGTGTGTGTGTGTGTGTGTGTGTGTGTCTCTGTGTATGTATGTATATAAGTATATATAAGTATATGTATATGAATGCATATTCATATGTATGTATAAATGTATATACATAAATAGATGCACATGCATAAATACAAATGCATAAATGTATGTATACATACTCCCATTAACACCCATACACTTTACGACACTAGCAAACCAATTCAGAAAATCTTCCAACACATCTTTTGGTCCAACATGGGTTAAGACAATTATGGTGAAGCCTTCACTATATGACACGTGAGTCACTGATTGTACCGTACCTACAAAGTTGTGCAGCTATGCAATAGTTACAACAATGAAAGCATTAGACAAGAGCAGAAACCATAGTTATTGCAAGAGGATGATGACGAGTCCATCCCCTTGCTTGTGCCACAGAAAAAGGTATACAAGAAGAAGAAATGCAAGGGATAAAATGGAAAGAAGACATCACCAAAAGGATGATCAGTATGATCCAAACCTTGTTGGTGTCAGCATTGCCCCTGTGAACCTTAATTTCAATTCTAACTATTAATTAGTCATTGAAATTCATCAGAAAAGGACATTCATCGAATTCAAAAGTACCACCAAATGAATTCCACAGTGTGTTTGTCGATTTCAAAGTCTACCCCCACTATTTTGTCCAGCTTTAGCCTGGGTTCTTTGTTTTATCTGTATTGACCTCGGATGCTACCGTTGAAAATTTTTCTTAGCCAGGTGTTTTTCAGGTGCTTTGACGTGCCTTTTGCTGGCTCTCGAGGCCAGTGGGCACTCCTTGCCTCACATCTGACGTTCACCGACTGTCAAACGTGAGAGCGACGAGCATTCAACCGTTCAAAATATCGAATTGTTGAATGGTCGCCGCTCTCGAAGTTGAACAAGAAGCAAACAAACACATCAAGCTAACGTCCCCGTCAAAAAAGAAAATTAAACAACCCCATTCGTCAAATTTAATGGTCTAACCTCCTCTTTTTTGTCAATCTCAAAAGTACCCCCAAAAGAATAACAAAGTGACAAAAAAGTCTTTGAATTAAGTATGGGAAAACCCAATTGTCAAAACCCAAGTTCATTAGGATACTTTGCTGATGTTAGCACACCTCTGTCGATGTCATTAGAGTAGCTGCTAATGTCATAGGTACATTCGTCAATGTTTTGATCGCGATGTTATCTTTTGCTAACATTTCAAATTCTCAATAAATGTCAAACGTTTTCTAGTTGAAGGAAATGTTTTGTCTTAGCCCCTATTGAGTAGTATACATGGTGCTAGGAGGTAAAAAGGGAACGGAATCGAAGACCAGCTAGATCCTCCATGTCAGGTGTGATAATATCACACTTGTATGTGATAAAAAACCTCCATCCGATGTAAGTTGAGATGTGGCACCAGCAATAGGCACAAAGCGATTCACATCATGAGAACCGAGAGATTTTGTAGGTTCGCTTGGAGGTTTTCCATCAGACAACAAGTAAAGTTGCCAGAGGCACACCATCGGACCCACATCCACCTCTTGCACTTCAACCATGCAACAGCACTCTTCTCAGGAGGAGGATGCCGAGGGTGAGAAGGAGACAGTTGCAAACCTACATACATGCGAGATACGTGTGCTTAAGGAGCAGCTTTTTTAGTTACGGATGGGATCACAGGCTGGCACTGTAGTGACATCGGTGGGCCGGTGATCCTCGAGGCGGACAGCATGAGTCTCCTTTGGATGTTTCCCTCTCGATGGCTGCCTCCCTACACCGTGTCCACCTTCTGCAGAGCCTAAGGTGACCCTCCCCACAGAGTAGCAGTTGATGGAAGTTAACGCTCCTCTGCTTTCTACCAGAGCGAGCTGGGCTTCGACTGATGGGTGGTACTATTTCAAGTGTGTGGGCAGACTCTTTGCATGCCTTGCCCTACTACCATAGCCAATATCAAACCACCAATGTTTACCACATCTGGACAGCAGCATGAGCAATACAATGCCTCCTCTATGCTACGCCTAAAGAAGACAAGCTGTTTGTTTTTGTCCCTTTTTGGGCACAGTAGGAAATGGGACTGGGTTGGATCCTCATAAAGGCTAAGAGTTGGCGGTGATGCTTTTCTATGTGGAGACACATGTAACGAGGACAAACTATCTTAACAAGTTCCACATTCTTCGTCAGACAGCATCAGAGCTTGCAGGTGACTACTAGCCACACGATGTGTGTGTTTACACCCGCCAGGGGACTTGTGGCAAGCTGTAGCTATGAATCCCCGGCACCATCATGAAACGGGCTCATGTATAGGATGCCGACCTTTTCTCGGGCTTTGACCATGTTATGCTTTCTGACATGTTTGATTCTTTTTAGCCCCTCCCTCTGGCCTAGAGCTACTATCTTCTGATGACATATGCCGAGAAGGTGGCCCGAGCCCACGAGTCGAGCCCTCTTGTTACAGCTATGACTGCAGAACCTCTACTCCTGCTCATCTACAGCTCTGCCTCTACCACTTCCTCCACTTCCTCTCATCCAATCGAGTAGGCTCAGAGAACTGTAGCAGCCACTAAAGGAAGAAGGGGAGGAAGGATCACGACAAGGGGTGAAAGCAACTAGTGTTGGCAAGTAGTTGAATTGGATATTCTATCACTACTATAGTTGTGGGGACAGTCATTGTAACACAGAGTGAGAGTAGTCCCTTGACTAGAGCAAGAGTACCCACAATCTCCTGGTGACACACGCCTAGCATAAATTTTCAGGCTGTATAAAAGGTTACCGCGCCGTGGCCACGACGTGAGTTCCTCCCTGGAGCAACAATGACCAGGACCCTTGGGACCACACCATTGTGAAACTTCATCAGTTATTTGCATTCTGCACTCAATGAGATGCAATTACGTTGTTACATCCGAGTGTTCCATACTCTACTTGTCCCATTGTGCTTGTCGCTTGTGGTGATGCTTGTGGAGGGACTTTGCATGAGTGCGATGAGGTTGGCCCTGAAAACACCGCTTGGTTTGATGAGTCACAAGCTTGTGTCATTTGTTTTTGTCCCAAGCACTGTATAGAGCATTGATTAGAGGAAAAGTATTTGTGGCATGCTTCCAAGTCTCAATGATCACTCTCGAGGTAGATGGTTCCTGGATCATTGACTCCGATACCATCCACGACATGATCTGTCGTTGTAGCAATTTTTTTGCCCTCAATCTTGATGGGTCTGTTCAGTCCAATGGCACTGACTGCTTATCCCTTGCCTGTCCAATGTGCCAGGATGTAAATTTTGATGGTCCATTTTTCCACATGTACATTTATCATGTGCTCATTATCCTCATTTGTTAGCTCGACCTGCTCTCACTTTGTGTGCATAGAAAGGATAGGTCTTTCTAATGAGCACTCTACTGACTCTACCATAGTTTTTGCTTGGAACACTCTGCCCTATGCTTCATGCTTCTGTTGTTATGGCCTATGTCATTGTGTTCCTTAGGCTTCATCTGTCTCCTCCCTCTTGTATCCATCTACAAGCATTTTTGTTTTTCTTGTCATCTCTCTGTGCATGAGCGTCTGTTGCATTGCCAATGGCCATGTGATCTCAAGTCTTAAGACAGATCCAGTCCTCGACTTATGAAATCTTTGGCCTTGACGTAGCTTCCTTCAAATGAGCCACTCAAGACTGCCTGCCTTTTATACAATGAGGGGTTGATGCATCGCTACACTGACTATAACTCCACTTCTCCCGATAATTGCAGCAGTTAGAGCTACTCCACTCATTCCTTCTCAGCCCTCGTCCAGATAAGTCTCTAAAAGATCGGGATCAGTGCGTCCTTGCCCTGAATGAAAAATTCATACAGATGTGTTGAGTATATAACATCCGCCACAATAGCGATGCTGCCATCGCAGTGCTTGCGTGGCTTGTCATGGTTGAACGTCGGTCTCGTCACACTCTCCACAAATTTTGATCAGATTGTGATCGTGGATTTTCTAGCAAGATGGACACATTATTTGCAGAGCATTGTGCCTTTCACCACCTCTCCACCCCTGCTACACCACAAGAGAATGGTGTATCCAAGCATTGTAACCGCACCATCAAGCATGTGGTTCATTTACGTGGTCTGAGTGCAGTCTGCTCGATTCCTTTGCCTCTGAGGGCTTCTTCTACATTATATGAGTGTGACATGGTCAATGACCGTCCCTTGCCAGACCATGTCACACGGTATATGCTCTAGTTTGACCATTGCAACAGAATTCACCTCAACATGCGCACTATCAATTCATGGGAGGACATTGCAATGTGTGTTGTTCCTGCTTGTACATACGCTTGACAGTGACCACTCGGCCGTCTCCGTGCACATGCACATCCCTCATGGGGACCTTGTTGGAGTCAAAGCAACGTCGTTTGGTCACCAACCCATTAGCACCTTAGGACAACTACCATGGCGCCTGAGAGACTTGTTGGGACACCTTGCCCTTCTTTTTGCAACCTATTCAGTTTTCTTGGCGGATTGGCCTTATGCCTCATTTGCATTTATTAGCATTGTTTGTCTAGTAGTTAATTCCGGGCATATGCATATACAACCATTGCATCCAGCCCAACGTGTTGCATCTATAGGTTGAGATAGTTATGCATTCAAATGCTTTCTACATTGGGTCTCAGCCGGAGCACTTGACTCGGGCCACTTTCAAGATAAGCTATCTTACCGCATGTGTCATCTGATGGGTGTTGTACCAACTTATCCTGTGTGCCCATCAGTTTTCATCAACAAAAAATTTTAAGCTTCTGAATCTCACGATAATACTATAGTGTCCCTTACATCCGAGTAATTTCTTAAACTCATTGAACTGAGTTATATTCAACTGTAATTTATAGCATTGTAATCTTGGACCTGTTTCATCCATAGCCCCTGGTTTTTTTTACTGTATGGTTTTGGTCGGAATCCCCGCTAACATCCATGGTCTGAATCAAGCTAACATCCATGGTCTGAATCAAGCTAACATCCATGGTCTGAATCAAGCTAACATCCATGGTCTGAATCAAGCTAACATCCATGGTCTGAATCAAGCTAACATCCATGGACTGAATCAAGCTAACATCCATGGTCTGAATCAAGCTAACATCCATGGTCTGAATCAAGCTAACATCCATGGTCTGAATCAAGCTAACATCCATGGTCTGAATCAAGCTAACATCCATGGTCTGAATCAAGCTAACATCCATGGTCTGAATCAAAGAACTTCGGTTGTCAAGTCTTCAAATTCTGATAGTTGAGAGCAAAGTTGCACCAAATCGGCCATCCTGACGGTGCCAAAACAAGGATTCAGGTGTTGTACGCAAAGTGTGCATAGGGTTACATAGTAACCGTATTAACGGTTAGCATGGCTTGCTCCATGTGGCTCGGGTCGAACCATTGGGCTGTGAGCATAAAAACAAAAGCCTCTGACCGGCAAACACCGTGGTTTTGACTGAGTCGGCCCAGCTTACAGCCAATGCCTTTGCATGGGTATTAGAGCGCAAAGGTTTGAAACCCACTTATTGACATTGAGGATAGCTCACACCTAGGTGGGAGGGGTCTAGCATGGATGGATCCACGTGGCTCAGGCTGGTTCCTCGGACTGTGGACGAGAATACGAGGTGGTTTGAGGGTCAGAGACCTGGAAACACCTCGCTTTTGGCCGAGTTGGCCAATGTTTCCGCCAGTTCACCATAAGAAGAATGAACTTTAGAATTT
Source organism: Penium margaritaceum (assembly GCA_023375785.1). Taxonomy (NCBI): domain Eukaryota; kingdom Viridiplantae; phylum Streptophyta; class Zygnematophyceae; order Desmidiales; family Peniaceae; genus Penium; species Penium margaritaceum. The sequence continues at coordinate 11,670 of SZWC01035117.1, read as the reverse complement.
TCACCAGAATAGGATGACATCGTTCTTTTCACCTGACTCAATTACTTGCATTTTTTTTACTCATGTGCACCTTGTGTGCATGTGGGTTGACGTGTTAGACTTGACTGATACATTAAGCAAGGGCACAAGGAAAGTGGCTGATCCAGAAATAACATTTTCTTTCTTACATGAAAAAACCAAGGGGGTCTAGATTGTACCCAAAAGAAAAGAGAATAACGAAGAGCTCTTTCATTCATCAAAACCACTTCTAAATGGTGGAACACCTTGTAACTCATGAAAGTATGTTTCATGCATACCTATGTTGAGAGAAGCCTTTCATAACCTTAAAAACCTTTGGAGACAAAAAAAAATGACCGCATTATTTCCTTGTTGCATTAATAATCAATGGCACCTATGTAACTAAAAATAGTTCAAATTATACTTTCCATGTCAAAATTTTTCATCAGGGGAGGCAGATAAACATGTTATTTATCTTCTAGGAAATTATGCACAACAAAGCATGTATTCTTGAGCAATGTTGGATATTCTTGAAGGTTTTCAAGGCAAAGAAGCAAAGGTGGGCTTGTTAGACGATTATTTCAGGAATTAAAGTAGAAACATAAGATTTTTCCATGATTGAATGTTTAGGTATTTTGTTTGCATAAGTCCACCACAAGCCATTTTTGGGCGGAAGTCACATATACCCAGTTTTCAGAAATATTTAGCTCATCCGCCCGTCGTCGAGCGGAAAAGACCTTAGCTACCCATCGGCCACCGCTACCGCCACGTCAGTAACAAAGAACAAAGGTAGAAAGTCATGGTAAGGCCGCATGCCATGCATCGACGACGCATGACATGCGGCTTCCCCTGATAGTATCACAAACCCCTGGGTTAAAGGATTTGTGATACTAGCAAGGGGCAGTTTTTTTAGATTTTGAGGGGAGTTCAAGACTCCCCATGCGTTGAAAGGAAACCTGATGGGCACCGCTATCATGAGGCCCAGCAGGAGCACACACAATGCTAAAACCGTAAAACCCCGAATGTATTTCGGGATAGGGTTTGATTGAGGTTTGGATGCTGAATGAATGGGTTTGCGTGTACCAAAAAAACAAGAACAAAAAAGGGCACTTTCACTCGATCGTGAGGGAGCGATGATTTCTTTGTTTTTTTCTTGGACGTACAAACCCCCAGTTCGATTTAGGATCTTATGTTTGGCGCGGGATCCGCCCGCGCCAAACATACAAAACCCTAAATCAAACTGGGGGATTTACATGTTGAGCAAGAAAAAAACAAAGGGGTCATTGCTCCCTCGTGATTGTCACGTGGGAGCGATGTCCCCATGAACTTTTTTTTGCTCGGTCGTCGACGTATGCCGCGAGCGAGCATGACTTTGGGTTGGGCTTTTGAGGTTTTTTTTTTTGCCGGTGCTGGGCGGATGAGAGCCACACTTTGCGTTTTATGTGTATCTGAGCTAGTTGGTCCATTATTTTTGTAGCTCTTTTTATGTCGTACCTGGGATCAGTTGTTTGGCTAGTCCAGTCAAGAAACTGACTTGGACACAACCCGTACTTGTCCGTTCTCTTCCTGACTTGCTTTGCTGTTCCAACTCCGTGATATCCGGTTCCTTCTTCCGGGAGTTCCTTGTTTGGACACAGACGGACAACCTTTTCTGTCCTATGCCTGGAAAGCGTTGAAGTCTGAGGAGCTACATAGGGAACAGAAATGATATTATATTCTGAGAGAATGCTCCATGATTGACGTTGACCAATCAAGATTTTTTCCTGCATCCAAAAGTAAGTGTAAGATCATAAAGAGAGCGAAGTTGCATCCTGCAGCTTGCTTTACACGTTGTCTTGGAGCTGATTCGCAAACCGGTCACTACCACATCCACTTTTTTTTTTGGTTTTTAAGATGGTCTAGGCAGAAAATCCCTCCCACCGCCACATCCACTTGTCCTCCCCATTGTTGTAAGTCAATGTAGGATCGTGTGTCAAAGATGGATGTTTCAAGTCTCGCCTGCAGTCTCTGGAGCACCTTGCAATGTATTAAAAAACATGTGTAGACAATTTTAGATTTATGCATTGCTATGAATGGTTTGCACATAAGACCATAAGTGTTCAGATGCTTGAAGGTTGAAAACAGATGTTTTTACTAATGTTAGGGGCACTGCGGCATGTCTGCCTCTCTTGGCTAGATCCTTGTTATTTTTGCACTTACCTTGCATGCTGGTCCTTAAGGTGAGTGGGCTATGCTGCCACGCCAACAAAAACTAAGCCAAGAAGCTTCCAGACATCTTCTCATCCAGTTTATGTGCACGTCACCCACACTACTTGAATTATCTTCAGATAGCCCTTTCTAATCAAAGCTATCGACCCCAACATGTGAACCCCCATGGTACAACCATGCCATGATCATGCTGTATAGTAAGGTATGATTATTGATACTTGTGGACAACGCTTGTAACACATAGCCGGTGCCACGTGGCTCGAGCGCGTCCCTAGCCATTGGGTCGTTTGAAGGGATGGTGTAACAAGGTGCCCATCTTTTTCTGGCATACTCAGGGCCTCGCCTGAATTTGGAGGACATTTGGGCCTTTTTCGCTTTTCGGAAATCAGGGTCGCGGTTGAGCAAAGTTGACCTTGATCACGGATGCAAGGAGAGGAGGAAGAGGAGCGAGCGAGCGAGTGTAATCCACATGCCAGGGGCGTTTTTTACGTGCACCTTCACGTGGCATTCCGAACACGCCACGTGAGGGTGACTGTCTCCTCTCGCTAAGAACCGTCATGGATACGCTACCCGCCTATGGACTGTCTTGAAGGCTAGCCCCCGACAACGTGCACGGTCAAGAGCAGGAGCAAAACCGGTGACTGCGACTGTGCGAAGGTCGAAGTATTTTCTGGTGTCGTGTCCAACGAGACGACGGCATCCCTGTCAGGAATCATACGCAATGACGTCCGGCTCACGAAATGGCTCGCCAAAGCAACGCACGTCAATTGCACGAGAAAGCATGATTAAAGGTAAACTATTGATCTTCTGGATAGATCGACAGCCAAGGGCTTCGTAAACTGACCATTAGGTGCAAATAGGGCACCAGGTATAGGTGTAAGTAGCTTGTTAAAGCAAGCTAGGAGAGCTAGCCAGCTAGACAATATAAATATCCTATACATTGCTCATTGTAAAGAACTTGTCATAACCAATGTATTTCAGTTATGGCTTCTAGGCTTCTCCAAGTATATATTTACACTGTGAGTTTGCTCTCCTCACACCAAGGCCCAATATTCAGAGAGAACACACTCTCTAAGATGGCTTGAGGGTCACAAACCCTCAAGATCCACATTTTTGGCTGTTTTTTGTCCTTGATATACACGAGTCTCTAACCTCAACGAACGGGCATTTCTTCATTCAGGATTTTTGTGCCATTTGGCCAAGGGCATTTTAGCCAACTGGCCCGACCTTGGGTGTTCTGTTCCAGAAGTTTATAACAACCCCGACAACCTTCCAGAATGGTGGAAAGAAGTTTCACAAACTCTACCAATGGTTTGATATCATTCAGTCGACTTCTTGTTGGCCCTAAATATTTATAAAGAAGCACCTTGATGTTATCAAAGCCCCCCAACTTCTCAGCAGAGCTTCTCGAATTAGCGACTCACGGCGCGACCTCGCACTCGTCGCTCGGTTCGAGTACCAAAGACCCGAAATATGTCTCATTCTCATTCTCAACATCATACACATGTGCTTGACTCACTCGACACTTGTCATCAAAATACACTTACTGCTTATTACAATTATCCATTTATCCTAAATCCTTGAATTGTCTTTTGTTCTGCACCTCGTCCCTGTGAACCACATACGATCCTCTCGGCGTAACACTTGGTATCAGATCATAGCGGCACTGGAGGGCCAACCGACCTATTGACTACCTAGCGACAACCTAGCACAAGTCCCCAACACATCTCCACCGTCAAGAAGATTACATACTTCATAGCGACAATGGCGAATGGAGTAAGAGCGCCTGACAACGAGCAGTAGTCTCTGGTGAGTACTCCGGGTATGGTGGATCAGCAGCACGCAAACAAGAATGTTTTCCATGTGAGCTAGCCAGTAATGGAAATTTTGTAGCAAACGACACAGCACCAAAAAAACCCTACAGCGAACCCAGTGACGGACCCTTTGGGCTCGGCAAACCCCTTGCCCCCGCTGTAGCCCGTTGGGACGACACATAACGTGATGGAAAGCACCCGCTGATAAGCACGAATCAATAAGGACCTATGACATATATTGTTGCGAATCGAGAGCCTCAACACCCATCTACTCCAACAGCTCAACACGGTAATGGATGAGCTTCGAGGATCTTATACGCGCGAAGTAATACTCACTGAGAGAGTTTACAACTCTTGAGTGAACCCTAGATTCGACCAGCACTTCCCGAGCCGATCGATCCCATGAACTCCAAGGGACCGACAGTGAACATGCGACTGAAGTGTGTGGATGTGGACTTCACCACTGCTTGGATCAACAACGACAGAAAGAAAATTGTCCTCCCATAGCTTTTGCGTGGCATGACTTTGAGTTGGTGGTCCGATACAGAAGCCATCCAATGGCAGCAGGAGACCGGCGGAGCTGGATCAACGGCTCACGCGACAGCTCTCACATCGTCAACCACAAGCGTAGTACCTCTCGAACAGATGAATCCCATGTGGCACAAATCTCTCACGCCATCAGAATTGCGGAGGGACTTTGGATGCGGTACACTCGATCACTTTAGGAAGCTGAATGAGAAGTCGGATGCACGTTACAGACTCCAACGTCTGCGTTAGGAGTCCAACATGACGGAGTACACTTGGTGCTTCCATGAGATCATCAATGACAGTGACCCCACCCTAAAGCAAATGTGTTTCTGCTACAACAACAGTCTTTGCTGAGATATTCGGTAAGCAATCGCCATTTCTAGCATCCAGGACCACCTCCCACGAATAATCATAGTAGTCAACTGCATCGACAGCGCTGACTACAACACTAGGATGTAGTATCCAATGGCTAGCGGCCCCAAAACCTGAATTCTTATCGTGGTGGAGGGAAGTCCTAGTCAATGGAAACCTTGTCCTCGATGGAGATTGACGCCATCGATGAGCGCGATGAACGGATGTACTAGACCTGCCAGAAGCCGGGCCATAATTTGCATGGCTGACAAAAACAAAAACATCGAGCCAAAGGAGGAAAAGTTGCAGAAAAAGAGTGAGGAATCGGGATATGGCAAATGATAAGAGAAGTTAGTGAGACTGCGCTCCGGTCAAAAAAATCTTCGTCGACCAACCTCCCATATGAGCGCCGGCGTGGAGTTCACGCCGGCGCTACGGCCCCGTTTCGCGCGAACCCCCACGCGGCATTCCGAACACGCCACGCGGGGGTGGCTTCCCCCCTCTCGACGGGTAGCGTAACGGCGACGCTACCCGCCGAGGGGATGTTTCGCCGGTCGGCCCGGACACCGTGTGCGGTCAACGGCGACAGCAGTTCCGGTGACTGCGACCGTGGGACGGTCGTAGTACCATCGGTGGCGTGCGCAACAAGGCGACCGCACCCACCGCCGCGAGCCATACCAGACTAACGCGGCGGCTCGTTGAGGGACAAGATCGACCGTTGATCTCGACGATCGACGGCCGGGGACTTCTCGCACAAGGCACTAGGTGAAAGTAGGGCACCGAGTTCAGGTGCAAGTAGGACACCTAGTACAGGTGCAAGTAGCTTGTTGTAGCAAGCTAGGAAAGCAGTAGGCTGAGGCCTGGGCTAGCCAGCCGGACAGTATAAATACCCTGTACTCAGTTCAATCTGATTAACCTGTATTTTCCAGCTCTGGTTTACAGACATCGCCAAGTCTATCTTTCCGCTGCAACTGTGCTCTCCACACACAAAGGCTAAATCTCCAGAGAGCACCCACGCTCACATCTGGTATCTTAGCCAGAGCCACGCGTTGGGCGGAAGCGCTGCCGGAGCTCAGCCAACTTCGAGGAGCAAAGGCACGGACTACGCCGGACAACGTCGAGGCTGATCGAGAGGGAGATTTCCGGACCAGACTTCGAAGCCAACGCACGAGCCAACCTTTGGAAATTTTTCTATATTTCCAGAGCGTCCACACGGCCTACCGTGCGTGCGCGGGAGACGACGGGTGACTCCCACGCACTTTGAAGACGTCACATTTTCGTTCCGGACTGCCGAATTGCTGCCGGAAATTTTTTTGATTGCTGTCGAAACGCTGCCAAATTTTTTCGAAGGATCTCCAACCACTAAAAGTCATCAAGATCCATGGAGCAGGCCCTGCAGCAGATCGTAGAGCAGCTGGGAGCCCTCAAGCTGGAGAATGAGCGGCTCAATCGGCAGATGGCTGACCTGCGGGACGGGACTGACGCTGGACAGGTTGGGGCGGCCCGGTCAAGGAGTCCGCCAAGACCAAAGCCAAAGGCTCCGGAACCGTTCAACCCCTCAGTCAAGGGTGCAAGCGTACGGACCTGGTTGTTCGCGATGAACAGCTACTCTGGGGCTCTGGATCACCCTCCAGAGGACGATGCTGTGGGTGTGTCATTCGCGGTGACACTGCTACGCGGAGCAGCATTGGAGTGGTGGAGGCAGCTGAATATGCTGGCCACTCGAGGTGGAGGTGGGAACGCAGCTGTGCAACATGCCGTGTTGTGGCAGCCAGGCGCGGTGCAAGCTGAAGCGCGCGTGCCGACGACATGGGAGCAGTTCGAGCAAGCCATCAGAGATCGGTTCGATCTCGTGAATGCCTCCATGGTCGCACGCAACAAGCTGAAGCAGCTGAAGCAGATCGGCTCAGTGCAGGAGTACACACGCCGTTTCTTGGCGTTGTGCTCGAAGATCGATGACATGAGCGAGCCGGAGATGGCAGACAAGTACCATGACGGCTTGAAGGCAGAGATTCAGCGCACGCTGGCACTCAGTGGAATTACGGAGTTCCAAGCGATGGTGGCCACTGCTGAGCGCGTTGACGCGCTACGCTATCATCGAGGGGGTTTCCGTGAGAAGCAGGAAAATTTTCAGCGTCGAGCACCGCACCAACCAGCTGACCCCATGGAGATCGACGCAGTGCAAGGAGGCCAGCAGCAGAGCAAGCCACGTGGTGGGAACTGCTTGATCTGCGGGAAGCCTGGGCACCACAAGAAGGACTGCAAGAAGAAGCAACAGGGAAACGTCAACCAGCAGTGAGTGGCGGACAGCCATCTGCTGGGAAAGCTTCGTCCGCATCAGCGAACACCAGCCCCGAAAGTCCTTTGACAACTAGGGAGCTGCCGAGTGTATTGCTGCGGAGCGAAGGAAGCGGGAGCGTTCCGGGGATCCTCCTGAAAGCCGGAATTTTATCGGCTGGTTCTGCAAACGGTGAGGGGCGCCAGACTCGCCGGCAGATAAAAGCAAAACTGGATTGCGGCGCGTCGCACTCATTCTTCTGCGACGAGCTTGCGAAGAGGTTGGGGCTTGCACGGCTGCCTGGGAAGCCAACGACGGCCAAGTTGGTGCAAGGGGAGCTGGAGTGCGGACTGCCTCTGAAGCCTCTGAGGATCCGTCTGGGCAAGCTGTCGTGCGAAGTGAACTTTCGCACGTGCCCGATGGATACCTATGACGCCATTCTGGGGCGTGACTGGCTGCACCGGTGGAATCCTGCTGTGGATTGGGTGCGCAGCCAGGTGAAAGTGAAGAAATGAGGAGAGCAAATTGTTTTGCCATTGTGGGCAGAGGAGAAGGACTTCAAGGCGGGCAAGGTGCCGCAGTTGAGTTACGTGCAGCTGAAGCGCTGTCAGCGCAAGGGGGATTAAGTGTACCTTGTGTGGATGCGACAAAAGGCAGCAGCTGAAGAGGTGGAAGTGCTGGCAGCGGAGACAAAGCAACAAGAGGGAGAGCAGCAGAAAGCACCAGTTGCAGAGCTGTCGGTAGGCATCAAGGGAGTGTTGGAAAGCTACGACGACGTGTTTCCTGCTGAGCTGCCAAAGGGTTTACCACCAAAGCAGGACATCGACCATAAAATTGAGCTTGTTCCTGGAGCAACTCCAACGGTGCGGGCTGCTTATCGCATGAGCGATAACGAGCTGGGTGAGCTGAAGAAGCAGTTGGAGGAGCTGATGGAGCAAGGGTTCATCAGAACGTCGGTGTCACCTTATGCTGCACCGGTCCTCTTTGTGAAGAAAAAGACAGGGGAGCTGCGAATGTGCGTGGACTATCGCGCACTGAACAACGTGATGATCAAGAACCGGCACCCGCTGCCAAGGGTCGAGGAGTTGTTTGACCAGCTGAGGGGAGCGCAGTTCTTCAGCAAGATTGACTTGCGCTCGGAGTACCATCAGATCCGGATTGCGGAGCAGGATGTGGAGAAGACGGCGTTTCGGACGCGGTACGGTCATTTCGAGTACCTCGTGATGCCGTTTGGGTTGACCAACGCTCCTGCAACGTTCATGAGCCTCATGAACAGGATCTTCCACCCTCACTTGGACCAGTTCGTGGTGGTGTTCCTCGACGACATCCTCATCTACTCCCGAACTCTGGAAGAGCATCAGCAACACCTTCGGCAGGTGTTCGAAATTCTTCGGAGAGAGAAGCTGTTTGCGAAGCTCTCCAAGTGCGAGTTCGAGAAAAGGGAGGTGGAGTTCCTTGGGCACATCGTCAGCGGCAAGGGTCTCCGCATGGACCCAAAGAAGGTGGAAGCAGTGAAGCAGTGGCCGACACCAAAGTGCGTGCGTGACATCCAGGTGCTCCTGGGGTTTGTCAACTACTACCGGAAATTCATCTGGGGGTACACAGAAAAGGGTGCGCTGCTGACTCAGCTGCTGAGGAAGGATCACCAGTGGGAATGGGGCGATCAGGAGTAGAAGAGCTTCGAGGAGCTCAAGGCTGCAATGTGTGACGCTCCGGTGCTGGTGCATCCGGATTCATCCACGGAGTACGTCATGGCGACAGACGCAAGCGACTATGCCATTGGGGCGGTGCTGATGCAGGATCATGGAAAGGGGCCGCAGCCGATTGCGTACGCGTCTTGCAAGTTGCGAGGTGCGGAGCTGAACTACGCAATCCATGAAAAGGAGATGCTGGCGGTGATCCATGCGTTCAAGCACTGGAGGTGCTACCTCGAGTCGATGCGCTGCGTGGTCTTCACGGACCATTACGCCCTGAAGTACCTGAAGACACAGCCGAACCTCAGTCACCGAAAAACTCGCTGGATGGAGTTCCTGGAAGGAATTTTTTACTACGAGATCCACTACAAGCCTGGGAAGGTGAACCCGGAAGATCCTCTGTCGCGGAGGCCGGACTTGAGCCTCAATGCCATCTCAGTGCTGATGGGATCTCCAGTCATGCATAGCCTGTTCAAGCACGGCTATGGCGTGGACAGTGAGTTCACTGCTGGTGCGCTGAAAGACGCCACGTGGGATGGAGTGTATTGGCGAAGGGGGCAGGAGCAGAGAATTGTCGTGCCGGACTATGCGCCATTGAGGCAGTTGTTGCTGGAGGAGGCGCATGACACCCACTACTCGGGTCACTTCAGCTTCGACAAGACGCTCAAAGCCTTGGCACGCCAATACTGGTGGTCGTCAATGGCGACTGATTGCAAGAGGTTTGTGAGCAGCTGCGATGTGTGCCAACGCATCAAGGCACGGAGGACCAAGCCACCAGGGGAGCTGCAGCCATTGCCTGTACCTGAGAGGCCATGGAAGGACATCTCGCTTGACTTCATCGGCGGGTTGCCTGTGACGCAGCAAGGCAACAACACGGTGTTGGTGCTGGTGGACCGGTTCTCCAAGATGGCACACTTCATCGCATGTCCTGAGAGCATCACAGCTGCCGGGACAGCTCAACTCCTCCTCAGTCATGTCATCAAGCTACATGGAGTGCCGCAGTCGGTGGTCTCAGATCGCGATCCACGCTTCACTTCGCGATTGTGGAGAGATCTCATGGAGAAGCTGGGCACACGGGTGCAACTGACCACGGCATACCACCCACAAAGTGATGGGCAGACGAAGCGCACGAACCAGACGTTGGAGCAATTGCTGCAGAGCATGGTCCCACCGGATGGAGAGGGTTGGGAGGAGAAGCTCGGAGTGGCGGAGTTCGCCTACAACTCAGCGGTGTCAGCATCCACAGGGAAGTCATCGTTTGAGGTGGTCTATGGCCATCAGCCACTGAGCCCAGCCGCCCTTGCTACGGCAACATCGCTTCCGGCTATGCAGCAAATTGCTAAAGGGTTTTCCACCACTTGGGACGTGGTGCGGCAACGGCTGTTGAAGGCACAGAAGCAGCAGAAGCGGCAGGCTGATAAGCATCGCTCTGCGGAGGAGTTCCAAGTGGGTGATGCTGAACTCTGCTAACCTGCAGCTGATGGGAGTTGGGAGTCCCAAGCTGAAACCGCGATGGGTGGGTCCGTTCTGCATTCTGGAGAAGCGGTCGGCCGTTTCATACAAGCTGGAGCTGCCAGCTCACTACACCATCCATCCGGTGTTCCACATCTCCCTGCTTCGTGCCTATCGCGATCCCAACACCAACTTCCAGGATCACAGGACAGCTCCACCTCCTACTGTCCAGGTCGAAGGAAGTGAGGAGTTTGGGGTGGAGAAGATTCTGGCGGACCGCTATAGGGGACGACGGCGTGAGTTTCTGGTGCAGTGGAAGGGGTACCCAGCGGAGCACAACTCTTGGGAGCCAGAGGCCAACTTCCACGTTGGGGGTACCAACACTGTTCTCCAGGAGTACCTCAGGCGCGCCGGGACGTCGCGCCTCCGACGGGGGGGGTGAATGTAACGAGGAGCCCCTTTTTTCTGGCATACTCAAGGTCTCATCCGGGATTTGGGGGCATCCGGGCCATTTTCCGATTTTCGGAAATCCAGGTTGCGGTCGAGCTCACCTCCACTCGACCGCCGATGCGAGGAGGAGGAGGAGGAGCGAGCGCGCGAACAAGCGCCGGCGTGGAGTTCACGCCGGTGCTACGGCCCCGTTTCGCGCGAACCCCCACGCGGCATTCCGAACACGCCACGCGGGGGTGGCTTCCCCCCTCTCGACGGGTAGCGTAACGGCGACGCTACCCGCCGAGGGGATGTTTCGCCGGTCGGTCCCGACACTGTGTGCGGTCAACGGCGACAACAGTTCCGGTGACTGCGACCGTGGGACGGTCGCAGTACCATCGGTGGCGTGCGCAACAAGGCGACTGCACCCACCGCCGCGAGCCATACGAGACTAACGCGGCGGCTCATCGAGAAACAAGATCGACCGTCGATCTCGACGATCGACGGCCGGGGACTTCTCGCACAAGGCACTAGGTGCAAGTAGGGCACCGAGTTCAGGTGCAAGTAGGACACCTAGTACAGGTGCAAGTAGCTCGTTGTAGCAAGCTAGGACAGCAGTAGGCTGAGGCCTGGGCTAGCCAGCCGGACAGTATAAATACCCTGTACTCAGTTCAATCTGATTAACCTGTATTTTCCAGCTCTGGTTTCCAGACATCTCCAAGTCTATCTTTCCACTGCGACTGTGCTCTCCACACACAAAGGCTAAATCTCCAGAGAACACCCACGCTCACATATATGTATATGTATATGTATATGTATATGTATATGTATATGTATATGTATATGTATATGTATATGTATATGTATAGGTATATGTATAGGTATATGTATATGTATATGTATATGTATATGTATATGT